>CAIGQV010019950.1:2292751-2311114 GCA_903798115.1 Danio jaintianensis | reverse complement strand
AAAATAAAAATATTGTCACTCAGTCATATCGTCTTTATTTTTCCTCCAAAATTGCTGTATTTTAAAATCAGTGTTATTAGACTTATTAATTTCTCAACTCCCTTAAACTTAAAACTTTTGAAATTATTATTATTTTTTAATAAATATAAATGTCTAGGGGGAAAAAACTAATGTTAACCAAACATGTATATATATTCTAAGTGACCTAAAGCGAATGAAAGGCCATCAGTCGTTTGCAGAACAAAAGAAACATCACGTTTTACTCTTAACTATACATTTTACGCATACATATACATTGTAAATCCAGAGAACCTGAGCATTTTTAAGTGGTCTCTTGTTGTTTTAATATACATTACATTTCACCCTCAGTTTACCTCATATTAACTTAATCTCGCCCAAAAAACATCACCGTAAGGATGCGCGGACTGCGCGTAACCAAAGCCGGAGACGCGCACGGGCACAAGACAGTGGAGAGCGCACGCACAGCTGCAACCGTGCGCGCCCCTGAACCAATAAACACTTATTAATTTCATTCTCTGCATACATGCATTTATCTTATTCATATACAAACTTCAAAATTCAACCTGTTGTTACTATGTCAAGTAAAAAAACTAAAATTAAAACAAAAGCACCCCCCAAAAACGATGACGTACGTCGCATTTAAAGCCTGTTCAAGAAGTTACATATTCAACACAAGACTGAATATACAATATTAAAACAGCATAACACCTAAGTAAGACAATAAACAATCTCTTACCTCACCAACCGGGAAATGATGATGATTTCCGTGGTAAATTCAGTTCAGGATGTTGAACTGGCTCTCTGGGCAAACCCCGCGTTATGATTTTATATGTAATATCATCGTGTCATAATGCGATATGACCGCTAAGATCTATGAGGATGATTGTGAATGTGCTGGGCTCAAACATCCCGGTTTGTCCTTCATCTCTGTGCGTTTTTTTTTTCTCCACGAGCTCCGGCTTTTGTTGCCAGGCGTTTAAACCGGTTTGAAGCTGTTCTCGCTGGTCCAGCTTCACATTTCGATGCTCTAACTTCCTTTCTTATTCACTGACAATGAACACAGCCTGACTGAAATGTCAATCAAACATCGACTGTTTCCCATTTTCATCGCTGTTGGAAATTTTAATACTGCTAAAAATATTAAAATGAATAGACTCCTTTTGGCAGCAGAAAATGATGAGCTTTCCTGTTGCGTAAGAAATGCATGAAGACATGGCGTTTACTTAGTCCGAACGCTTCATTAAATTTTCGTACTGTAAATTCAATTGTAAACACATGCCACGTGCAGTCTGTAGATGTGTGTGCGCTGCAGTTCCAGTCCAAACCGGTTAATGATGACAATACAGCAGGGTAACGTGTTGCCGGGATCATCTGCCTCCTTTCACATCTTAAAGGGGCAACGGTGTTTTATTCACTTCTAATGTGTCATTGCAGCAGATAGGGCCGTCATCCTAATATGGTTCCAATCGTTGTTTATTCTGTAGAACACAAAAGGAGACAGTTTGTGAAATGTTCATGCTGCTCCATCTATATTGTCAGAAAACTTAACTTATGGCAGCTGCTTCTGCAAATAAGTGGCTAATCTAGACATTTTCTTTTCTGCCGTGCTGTGGAGGTTAGTTTGGAAATGTAATACAGATTGCAAGTTACACTGATCAAAAAGTAATAAGTAATGTAACTATTTCTGTTACTTTATTAATGTAGCTGATTAGACTTGATTTAATTTCTAAATTTATAAACAAATGTTTTCAACTGTTAACATTATCATATATTTGAACCAGGCAGGGTTAACCTTAGGGTAAAACGAAACACTGACTACTGCCAGACGTTCAAAATCATTCTTCAGTTGATTAAAGCAATAGTATAACAACAACGAGTAAATTCTCATAATTTACTAACCCTTCCATACCTTTGAGTTTCTTTTCCTATTGCACACAAAAGATGGTATTTAGAAAAAGGTTATTAAAAAAAGCTGTAACCATCGACTTCCATAGTAGAAAACACAAAACATGGTTACAGGTTCCCAACATTTTTCAAATTATCTTCTTTTGTGTTCAACAGAAAAAAATAGATAAAGATTGTAAATGACCGAATTTCCAGTTTTGGCTGAACTATCTTTTTAAAGATTATAATAAATTTAACTTTAAAGCCATCATATCATAAGACCTTTGCAACTCTTTTTCCCTTCAAGATTATTCTGAGGTTAACACTGATTTAATATCATAACAAAAAATAGCTATGATACTATTTTTGCAACAAAATATTTCAAAACAAAATCTTTAATATGGCGACACCATATGGCTCAGTGGCTAGCACTGTCACCTCACAGCAAGGTGGCTGGTTCGAGTCCCGGCTGGGTCAGGCATTTCTGTGTGGAGTTCGCATGTTCTCCCTGTGTTGGCGTGGGTTTCCTCCGGGTGCTCCAGTTTCCCCTACAGTCCAAAGACATGCACTATAGGTGAATTGATTAAACTAAATTGACCGTAGTGTATGAGTGTGAATGGATGTTTCCCAGTACTGGGTTGCAGCTGGAAGGGCATCCGCTGTGTAAAACATATGCTGGATAAGTTGGTGGTTCATTCCGCTGTGGCGACCCCTGATGAATAAAGGGACTAAGCTGAAGGAAAATGAATGAATCTTTAGTATGTTATAGCCCAATTATTATTTTAAATAACAGATTAAAATAAAGGTAACTAATAACTTACTTTTCTGATTTTGATTGTAATACAATAATGTGCACCCTTTATAAACTTGCTTTGAAACAATAATTATTGTGAAAAGTGCTATACAAATAAACTTGAATTAAACTGTAATATGGGTGGCACACATGTTTTTCTCGTATACAAATGTAATGCCAAAAGGCCTTATTGGAGAAGTTCTAAGATACAAAATGCATTTGTTATGATTCTCACACACAGTTCAAGAGATCAAACTATTCCCAGAGAATATCCAGCTCTTTACTATCAGTTTTGTATGTAAATAGAAACTATAAAATACACATTTAAAACCATCAATCTTTATTAAAGCAGGCCCTTGAAATTCTGCCAATGCGACAGACATTAGTGTTGTCCTTCAGTAAAATTTCTCACTGCTTCCAACCAAGGTCTTTTATTCCAGGGGAATGCCCTGCAATAAATAATCCCAAAAACAAACAAAAATAAAACAAAACAAGACCGAAAGCTGCCAAAAAGGTTCTCACAATACTCTCATTATCTGAAATACCTTTAAAGACACGCATAATGCAAGACTATGCTTAAATATTTACTTTGCAGAATGTAAAAAAAACCTAAATAGTAAAATATTGAGACTTGTGTTTGCATAATGTTTCATCGACAACCAGAATATTTTTCCCAATGCAACTCAGGCATTTCAATTTAAAGAGACAGTTTACCCCATATTTTAAATTCGGTCATCAATTATTCACCTTTCACTTGGTCCAAAACCATTTGACTTACTTTCTTCTGTTAAAGAGAAAAGAAGATATTTTGAATAATGTTTAAAACCGGTAACCACTGACTTCCATAGAAATAGTTTTTTTTTCTACTATGGGTGTCTATGGCTACAGCAAGCTTTTCAGCTTTCTTCAAAATATCTTCTTTTGTGTTTAATGAAAAAAAAAAAAGGTTTGGAACCCCTTGAGGGCGAGTAAATTAAAATTTTTTAGTGAACCGTCCCTTCAAAGTATCCTGCAAATTATACCTGAAAAGACGGAGATCTTCAGTTATGATCATCATCAATGTTTTAATAACCAAAAATAACCATGACAATGTTTCGACTATACAAAAATCACAAAATGCACAGCCTGTACCTTTTTCAAATGGACCGGAAAGTAGCATCTGCTCAACAAACAAACAAACCACGGAGTAGCCGAACCACATATTAAGGCTTTAATAGTCGGATGTGGGGATAAGCTAGACGACACTTACATACACTACAGTGAGTTAAGGCTCAAAGGTGTCCCATCGGTTAATGATAGTAGTAAAATGAGCAAACATTACATTCATTCGTCAACCAAAAAAAAAAAAAAGATCTAGTCTGGCCAACAAAATGACTAAAAGGAACGAAAACAAATGCAGAAACACTGAATTAAAAAAACTATACAAAAAAAAGACATGACTATTTACAGTAACGATAAGCAAGTGAAACGTTAACTTAAATATATACCTGCTCGATTGAATGAATCAAACTCAATTGAAAGACAAAATCAAACTGATTTAAAGACACGTTGTGTGCTAATAAGAAAAGCCCAGATGTCAAGCTGCAGCAAACACTGATGTTTTTGTGCCTATGTACACCTAAAGCGTCCACGTGGCCATGGCAACCAATCTTAAACAGCTGACTTGACTACAAACAAGCCGGTTAATACCAGGAAAAGAATCATTGGTTTGCTTTGATCTGCAGTACATTTGCATGAAATGATTTATTCACAGCATGCAATAAGTGCTTCCTTGTGTCTACTCATTTTTTAGCTGCTCCAACTCTGGGAATTATTTGGTAACTCCTAAAAAATTACAACTAATAGATCACAAATATACACTAATGGAGGTATCACTTTAAAAATGACCTCCATATGATCTTTTTTTTGCAAAGCATACAAAAAGTTACTTACCTAAGCATGAACTCGCTTCTTTTACACAATTGTTCGAATTCAAATTTAGAATTTCTGAAGTTAAAATAATAAAATATATATAATCACAGTGGGATCAGACACTGTTTGTGCAGAGAAGAGCTGCAGGTGTGTTTATGAGAAGACAAACCCCCTACAAAAACACACTCTAGACCAGGGGTGTCCAAACTTGGTCCTGGAGGGGCGATGTCCTGCAGATTTTAGCTCCAACTTGCCTCAACACACCTGCAAGGATGTTTCTAGAAAGCCTAGTAAGAGCTTGATTAGCTGGCCCAGGTGTGTCTGATTGGGATTGGAACTAAACTTTGCAGGACACCGGCCCTTCAGGACCGAGTTTGGACACCCCTGCTCTAAACTTTCCTTAATCTACACCTTCAATGTCTTGAGTGTCTTGGAGAATATATATAAAGCTTCTAGAACACATTGAGAGAAATAAAGTGTGGCATTACTATAGCAGCTGCAAAAAAAACAACAACACAAAGTCATCTAAATAAGTCACTTAATGTGCAGGTCATATTTCAATTCAAAATCAATGTACTCTATAGAATACACTGTAAAAAATATCTGTAAGTTAGCAGTTTTCTGTATTTTGTGATTCATGTTTTCATTTTCCAGTTTATTTATGCTTTTGAATTGCATTATGGGACCTTGATGTTTCTTCCAACAACTTTTAACCTCGAAACGTTCGAAAAAGTGACTTTTATAAACATTTTTAATAGTTTAAAGTGATATACTTGGATTGGTGTTGTATATTAGAGTAATAAACTACTGCTAGTACATTTTCTGTCACTTTACAGTCTCTATATTATTATTTCTTATACATTATATTATTTTAAACTACTAAAATGTTGATAAAAGTCCCTTTGTTAAACTGTAGAGTTGAATTTTCAACATCAAAAGTCAACAGGGCAGAGATCAACATCCCATACTGCAACTCACAACCATAAATGGAAAACGCTTATGAAATGACAAAATACAGAAAGATATACAGATATTTCTTACAGTGTATATTTTTAAAATGTATTATGTATTTTTGAGGGGGGAGAAAGCTTTAAAGTAATACTAAAACATAAGAAACATGTATTAATGTATATTATTCTAAAGGTCTGACAACATTTATTCCTGATTTCAACTCAAAATGTACATTTCTAATTCATAAAATGACTGGTCAAAATAACAAATGTTTTAATTTGTCAGAATCAGGATTACTCCACCAAATATTGCTCTCTTAACTCTTTTTAAATTAAAACACTGATATTGAGTGGTCTTAAAATGAATATAAATGTCACTTTTTCATTATTCTGATCAATAGTCATTTTATACTTTAAATGAGAATTTGTTTTACATATTATTAAACTTAGAATGTGATTAGCAGTTTGTCGGAAAAACAAACAAACATTTTACTTAAAAAGTCAATGTAGAAATACTGAAAATTTCTGAAATTGTTTCTCAACTTTTTTTTGTTTACAATTGCTGACACTTTTGAGGGTGAGACCAGTGAGCCCTAGACCAGTGTTTCTCAACCACGTTCCTGGAGGACCACCAGCCCTGCAAATTTTCATGGCTCCTTATCCAAACACACCTGATTCAAATCATCAGCTCATTAGCAGAGACTGAAAGACCTGTAATGGGTGTGACAAAGGAGACATCCAAAACATGTAGTGCTGGTGGTTCTCCAGAAACATGGTTGAGAAACACTGCCCTAGACAATTCTTTGTGAGATTCATCACTAATGCTAGGTATTTTCAGCATGTTTAGCACATTTCACAGCTTTGCTTTTTGAATATGTTTATGAGGCAACTATAAAACGCATATTTGCTGTATATGCTGATTATTAATAATAATATAACCGAAAAATATCAAAAGTAACATTAGAGTTTAATCAATAAAGGCTTTGACTGCAATTTTAACTTGTGGCTTTCTATAACGTATTCTGGTTGACACTTTTAAAGCGTTTGAACATGAGAAAATATCCAACTATAAAAAAATATTTGATGCACATTATTTCCTTGATAGTATTTTTAGTATTTCAAAGCAATTTCTAAGAGATTGCTTGGGTGTAAATCATTTGACACACACTTTGAGTACTAAGTACCTGCTAAAAGTGTGCTATAGATTCCCACTGAATGCCTTAAGTGGATCTCAAGCACAAAATATGAACACAGCACAGATGAATGGCTTGAGGAGGACATGAAGAAGATATTTAGCAATTGGCTCTGGGATATTACAGTGAAGCAGCTCTGTTTCGAGTCTTTTCCGATGGCGCAATGGTTTAAGGCTGCTGTGGAGCATTCTGGGAGGATGCTGGATGTGCGATGGGTGGAGGAGGCGGCGGCGGCTGGACACCAGCTTGTGTGTTCGGGGAAGGTGGAGGCGTAGGCCGCTTAAATTTGTCTGGACTGTTACTTCGCCTTGGAGAAGGTCTCTGCAAGGGAGAGAAAAGACAAATTGGTAAAATAAATAATCTGAAAATGGGATCTGATGGTTTTTTTTTTTTCATGTCAGCAACCAAGGCTATTCTCATGGCAAGAACATTATAAGTATACAATTAAAAACAACAAACAAATGAATACATAAATTAACTAAGATTTTTAGAGTTAATATATGATAAAAATTCAACTTTTTATCATGTCACTTTGCTAAAAATGTCCTTAAGAGAGGTTGTTTCATAAAAAAGCCTTCTGGAAACATTAAAAGCAGGACAGTCTAGTAGAATGGGTTTTACTGTAAGAGGAATTGCGCAGTACAAACTGAGTGGGGCAAAGCAAAAAGTCATGGGTTATTCTTGTATGTCCAATACGACATCTGGTAAAAATCACTTGATCAAATCTAGTCTTAAAATGTCTTAAAACTCTGTTTGAGATTTCAGGTTGTGTTTCATACAGTTTATTATTTTCCAATGCAGCTTGCCACTTTAAACAAAAACATTGATAAAAGGTAAATAAGATCTGATAAAACTGAACTGACGTGTGTTTCCTCAGATAATGCTACAGTTATTCTTGTACTTTTTTTTATTTTGAAATGCACATCATAGCTATTTTTACACCTGGCATTCACATTACTCTCATAACCCTTCACACTTTTATAAAAGCTGCAGATGCCGTTTTAGATACATTTTAGAAAACTGTTGCATTTCAGTGTACCAAAACCAGACTTTTAAAAAAGAAGACGTGGCTGCGCATAGTCACTGCCTGATTGGTTTCTCTGGAACATAAGGTGGGAGGCGATTTGGTAGCTACTGATAAGGTGATTTGGTAGCTACTGACATATTTTTAGTTGTGTAGTGTGGATGAGAATCTTTACATATTTACTTGCTTGCTTATTCGTTTATTTACATATTTATTTACTTATTTACTTGTTTATTAACTTTTCTTTTCTGAAACATAACAGAAACTACAAGATCACTTTTGAACTTGGCATTATAAACAGTTTGTAATCCTCAATGTCGTTACTTGGATTCTAAACTACTTTATCCAAACTGCTGACACTTAAGCTTTGATGAACTACAATTATCTTTTGTGCTGGTTATGTAACAATAAATAAGTTATGTAATCTTAGATCAAGTGGAAGAACGGGCTGGTTTCTGCAGATCGCAAACGTTTAAAATGTAACCCAGCTGACCTTTCACACATAATAAACACAATAAAACAAGATAAAGGCCCACATAGAAACTGTGCTGATCGTACTGCAGAAAACGATCCTAACTGAACCATTCTATGAAAATGTATATTAAGCCGCAGTGTCATTTCAGTGATATTTAGCAAGATAATAAAACAGACTAGTAACTGTAACATTAATAGCAACATGAATGTAGTCATGAAAATTACCACATTAAAATTAATTTATAGAAACTAGAAAATTAGTTTGGGCCTGCTATGTAATGTTTATTCCTCATTATTAGTAATATTCTTTCAATTTACCTGTATGTTATTATATATATATATGTATGTATGTATGTATGTATGTATGTATGTATGTATGTATATGGGTTGTGGCTTAATGACCAGAAAAAATGTAGGTCCATGCTCAAACCAGTATGTTGACTTTATACATTTATTTTTAAAATCCATTTTCAAATTATTTGACATTTTTATTCAATTTTCATTTAAACCAATCAAAAATTATGAAAAGAGAGCAGCCAAAATATTTTAAGATACATGTCAGGAATGAACCATTGCTGTAAAATTGTTTATTTTTAGCAGCAGTGCAGCCAGACAATAACAGTCTTTTCTTAACTAATGTAAACTTATAAAGACATTCATCATTTTGCAACATAAGGAAAAGTGCGCAGTCCACTGCTATTAAATATGTCACCAAATGTAAGTACACCTTTTGAGGACCAGGGAGGCTAACTAAAAGGTTGGTTATCAGATAACATATCTGATTCCTCTGTGGAATAATATCTAATTCTTAATTAAAATAAATTAAATTATATCAGCTAATCAGTCATCGACCACCCTGTTTTCCAAGATATCGGCATCAGCCTTCAAAAAAACCTATATCAAGTACTCAACCTTTTTTTGCCCTAAAAAAAAAAAAAGAAGAACAAAATTTAACTAAGTATACTGGGATCTTAAAAGTGTACGATAAAAAAATAAAAAAAATAAAAAACTAGTCTAGAGCGCCATCTGCTGTTAAAATTTGAGCTCATAATTTCAGATAGAATCACGATGCATTTTAAAATCTAATGGTGCATTCTCACCAGACGGGGATGAAGTGCGAGTGATTTACATGTTAAGTCAACGCGAAGACACGGTTAGACATCCTGCGGCACGATTTGCGTGAATGATGCAGCGTGAATTGTGCATTTGATGTGCGAATTAATAGAGTTGAAAAATCTGAACTTTGACGGACATTCGCACCGCTTTAACCAATCAAGAGTTTGCTCTAGTAGGAGCGTGATTATGACGTAGCGCCTGCAGTTGGTGTGCTGAGGAGAAATCCTCCTGCCGACATGGAAAAACAGCTCATCAAACTGGGACCAGCTCAGTAGTAAGCACCGCTGAAAGAGTCATCATCCAGGCACAGCTTCTGGAGGAGCTGGGTGCACCTCTAAAGGTTGTAATGGACCCAGACATGCCGTCAAACAAATCTATGCAGTTTTTCAGCCTTCATAAAGCACAGCTACTCTTGATAAAATACATGTTAGCCATTAGCAACATATATATATATCAGTCTATTTTGAGGAGTTTAACAAGAAGCATATGCAGATAGCGCAGATCAAAAGGAACTTACTGCAATGCCGTGGGGGGCTCCCACATGGACGTGCAGGCCGGGTGAGTTGTAGTAGGACATGCCTGCTCTGGTCAGCGTAGTTGGAGGAGTAAAGCCCACCGTGTGACTCGCATATGACAGTCCTGCAGAACCAAACAAATGTGGTACGCACAGTCAGCAAATTCAATTAAGTTCATTATTAATGCATTAAAAATATACACAAGTAAATTGATGCTGTATAACAAGAAAATGGGGGAAGAAGGCTGATGTAAGTGTGACTTGTGGTTTACAGAGCATTTCAGGTATAACTAGTTGGAAATATCTGAAAGAACAAAGAACATTCAGTCTCAAGTTGGTTAATAACAACAAATATTTTGTGGGAGGAAAAGACTGAACTTAAATCAACTTCATTAGATACGCAATATATTAAAGAGCCCCTATTATTTACTATAAAAGGTCATATTTTGGTTTTGGGGGTCTCCAACAACAGGCTGATATGCATGCAAGGTCAAAAAAACACTTTCATTGTCTTATAATATGCATTTATTTTTACCTAATTATCCTCCCATATGATTTGTTCAGTGATTAATTTGTTACAAATCCCTCATTAGCATATATGAGAGTATATGTGTGAGTCCAATGCAGAGAATGCATTAAAGCAATGCAGTTAAACACCAGCATATACTGTATTCTTAACCCTAACCCCAAATAATAACAAGGACACACATTCAGTATTAATCCACACAGTGGCTAAAGTTGAAGTTAAAGAAAATTGACAGCACCACCCTTGTGAAGGAAGAACTGATAGTGGCCATAGCAATGACAAATGACAAGGGATCTTGTGCTCATTTAAATCGGTAACGGAAGAAGCATGTGTCGCGGTTTCCACATGGTTTTGGATGCGATATGTGAATAGCCCCATGAAGATTTAACCTGAGAGATACATTACAAGCACTGATATATAATAGAGAAGTGATTTCAAACCAAGCGGAGCAATTACAAGTTACAACACACAATTAAATACATAATTTGCAAACTACAGAAAACGAGGCAACCATTTTTATTACACTTAAAATTACACTTCCTCCGGAGGTACAAGAAACTGGTCCATATAAACTCTGTAATAGTTACTGACAAAGTCCATGTCAAAGTCTGACAAAGTCCCACACATTAATAGTCTTTGCTGATCCTTCATTCAATAACAAACGGCCAGCGAATTCTGCGTTGTAGGGTAGGTTATTGTATCAATCATCAGAAAAATGACAGGAATGAAAACAGCACATGGTTGGCTATACTACGGTATTGTTGTGAGTAAACTCAAAATCTTCGTGTCTTGATCAATCCCATCATCCCCCGCGCTCCGCTAGTGTTTGAAGGAAAGGGAGGTTCACATTTTACTGGATCCGGCACCTCATATTTCGCGATGCAGGCAAAAGATTCAAACACAAGATGAATCATTTATTTGACTCTGAGTCGACTCTTTCATTTGAGAATTAATAGTTTTAAACACGGTGCACTTTCAAATTTAAACCTCAGCTGGATGTTTATATGTTACACACTGCATGGAAGGTATTTTTCAAAAGTCCATAATAGGGGCTCTTAAAAACAGTCTTACAGAGCACTTATTGAAGCTTATTGTCATTATGGAGCTTGAGAGATTCAGTCCACATTTGCATTTATTACCCAAAAAGTGTCGTTGGGTTATTCTCACGAAACCATTAAAACAACATGGCACTTATGATTTTAAATATAAAACTTAGTAATTTGGTAATACAAAAAACATAAGACAACACTGTTCTCTACAAAGCACAATGTGTAGTTTCAACATAATATATTTAATCATTTTACCACATTTTCTACTGAAATTCTCATTACCGAAACGTGTCCACGTATGTTTGAATGTGTGTTATGTTGTAATTTAAACAAACTAGCATGAAAATTTCAGCATGAAAACAAATGAATTGTTCTAATAGATTATTTTACATGACAGAACAAATAATTTACAGAATATTCATGTATAATGATAATGAGAAAAAGCTGAAAAATGATGTGTCCGTGACAGATGTTCTCATCCTCTGCAACCCTTTTAAAGTACTGTTTAAATACGCATAAAGAGTTTAAATAAAATTAAATTTTGAATGGAGCACATGGGCCAGTTGTTTCAAGATGGCTGCCAGAGAAGAAGATCTTTTATATTTCCCCAGTTTAATATAAAATTTTCTCCTGTCAAAACGGTTACCGAAACCGTTTTCTATCGTTTTCTACATTTACATTATTGTTAGATTCACAATTTTTGTATGAAAATGAACTTTTTTAAAGTCTTAATTATATGCACCGAGTAAAAATTTGCTAAATCATCATAGCTTCCCTATTATTAGCATAACATATTGAGGCACCTCATTCTCCGAAACTCTATTCTCATATACCGCAACCGTTTGTAGACGGTTGTAGGACAGTTGCGGTAGAGAGAACATCTGTTTCGGGAATGAGAATTTAAGTAAATTGCATGCTAGATTCAAATAATTATTTTGAATTTAATGTTAATTAAAAAATTTACTAACTGTTTATATTTTGCTTTGATTTGTTTCATTTTAGACAGTCAGCAAGTGAAAAAAAGAAAATCTTTAGCAAAGGCAAGGTTGGGAAAAGTTGTACAGCAACACAGAACTACTTGAGGAGTACAGAAGGAAGGAAAGAGAGGGGTTAGATTTGGAGATGTCATAGCAGGTGTAATTACTAAAAGAAACACCCTACAGTGTTAGGAAATGTAATCATTTAAATTAATAATTTAGTTTTAATCTGTACACAGTGTACAATGCTAAATGGTTGTTAAAAAAATAGTCACACTTGTGGTCTTCGCCATAGGAAATGAATGAAAAAAAAAGCAAAAATATGAACATTCAGAAAATATTTGCTTTCCAAAAGTACAAATTCACCATGATGCTAAAAAAAAAGTGCACAAAAATAAAAGGGTGACAGTGTGAAACACACACACTGCATCATACAAAATGTTAAGCCTTTTGAGTAGTCTCTTTATAGCCATATGTAGTTTTTACTGTAATCAAAATACAAAAATTAACCCTTCAAATCATCTCGTCAAACAATAAATATTGAAAATATCGAAACTTGTCGGAAAGTAGTATTTTAGCTTGTCTAGATGTATATTAAAATCCACAATTCCTTAGTAATGCCTAAACAGGTAAGGAATTTACAAGCAGCACTGTAGAGAGAGTAATACAAGAACCTAAGTTACACCATGTCATTGCATGTATTTTTTTATGACCAGATGGTGCTAATCTGCCCTTTGTTTTTCTTTTTAAATGGCAGTATCTATTTTACCTGGTAATACCAAGTTTATCTGTCTGTAGACTGCAAATGAGGGGCGTAACATGAAGTTATTGAGATCCAATTGAACCATGCAGGATGTCACAACAAGATGTTGTTGGCAAGATGGCGGAAATACTTACCAGAGAACATTTTCAGCAAATGTTTTCATGAGTTTTCTCCAAATTTATCCACAATATATTCATTTGAAATATTATTATATTCATTCATTTAGCAACTCGCTGACTTCTTTGTTTTGTCATGACAGTTAGCCTACTTGGTGTTGCAAATAACACTACAATGGCAAGCGCATCAAGTACAAAAGCCTTCGCAACTCGCGGCTTTACATTATTAACAGTGGTGGAAAGAGTACAAAAAAAATCATACTCAAGTAAAAGTACCATTACTTGCCTAAAAATGTAGTGCAAGTAGAGTTAAAGTATTTGTTGTAAATATTACTCAAAGTATGAGTAAAACGTAGCCCTTTTAAAAGTACTTAAGAGTAGTGAGTATTATGCTGTGAAAAGCTGATGCATTTACATGTAATTTGTGCATGTGTGTGTAAACATAACATTCTGTAGTGCATTTAGATATTGCCCAGCAGGCACACAACATCATAAGATGTTAATAGTAGGTTAGATTTAGGTTGTGATGTCAGATGACCAAAATTCAATGTCTAGCCAGCGTCTAAGGACAATCTTGTTTTGATGTCCAATAACGACATTGACATTTGGTTAATTTTAGGTTGTGTTGGAAAGTGACCAAAATCCAACGTCGAGCCAACATCTTAAACCAACGTCATATTGACGTCAAATACTGACATTTATTCGTTAGGTATGGCAACCAAAATCCAACGTCTGATAGACGTCATATTGGTAACGTCCACACAACGTCAAGCTGTAATATTATATTTGGTTGATTTTAGGTTGGATGTTGGACATTGATGTCGGCCTGATGTTGAGTTCTGACGTGAACCCGATTTTCATTTCCAAACAAAATGCAACGTCCCCACGATGTTGGGCTACAATGTCAATCTGATGTCGTGTTGACGTCTTGTGTCTGCTGGGTGTTTAAGGCCATTTCGGTCATCATACAGTAAACATCTGTCATCTTCTCATCAGTGACATGCATCTTAACAGTCTCTGGGTCATTGCGTGTGACAATTTTGGACATCTTCTTGGACACTTTTAATGCTTCCAAACAGTTTGCTGCATCTATATAATCGCCCATGTCTTGAGGTTGTTCATTATGATGCGACGAATCACAGGACTGATTTTTCTAATCCCCATAGACAAGAAAAAATAAAGTAGTGACTGCAGGTTGAAGGAAAGTAGTGGAGTAAAAGTACCGATACTGCACTAAAAATGTACTCAAGGGAAAGTAAAAGTACACATTTTTAAAACTACTTAGTAAATTACAATTCCTGAGAAAAACTACTCAATTACAGCAATATGAGTATTTGTAATTTGTTACTTTACACTACTGATTATTAATAACTGTGATGGTTGGGTTTAGGTTTGGGATAGGTGTAGACGTTAATAACGATGATGGTAGGGTTTAGGTGTGGAGTAGGTGTAGATGTTAATAACTGATGGGTACATCGCCATTTTGCCGACAACATAGTTTTGACATGTGGGTCTCCATGACTTCAAGTTATGCCTCTACTACAAGATACGCCGCCTTCATGTTATGCCCCTGTCTTGCAGTCTGCAGACAGACACTACTAAGAAATACTACAGTAATTTAAACATAATTAAAAATAAAAACTACAAAAATTCCATTGTTTTTTAATAGAGAAAATGTATGTTAACTACCACAAAACCCTCTCAAAATTCAAAAATTATAGAAATTTGATTGAATTAGCTAAAAAAACAAAAACAGTGGGTACTTTACTGTTGTTCATCCCTTTTTGACCGGCTAAGACCACAAGTGTGATTCCCAAATAAGGGACACCAGAAGGTTAAAGCTGCGCTAGAGACCACACCATCTAGCAAGGATGATGATTCATTTCAGCTTATCCAAGCAAGTGGAAAATTTTCTTTGATTTTCTATGACTTTGTTTTTGAAGCACTAAAAATAAAACAGATTTGAAATTCAATGTTGTTCTTTCTACATTAAATGTTTTCAACAAAATCTCATACGTAGTATACTTAAAATCAATGTTGAAATAATTAACCTAAATTCTGCAACCTATTTGTCATTACCGCAACCAATGTTCATTGTGTTATTTTATTAAATTTTTTTTAATTGTTTGCTTTTCAATGCATGTGCAGAATCTACAAATTATGTCCTTTCAGGTTAACCACATCATTTTGAAAATACATCAGGTTTTATAAAAATATATTTAAAAAAGTGTTGTCAGTTTGGTAAGGTGTTTCGGTAATGAGAAAAACCAATAAAAATAAAAATAACCTGTTAATTTAAAAATAAATGTTATTTCAGAATCTCAAGTAACTGTACATGACTGTTAATAATCCCTTTTTGCGGTAATGAGATTTTTTATTTATTTTGGAAATTATGCTCAAAAAGGTACTAAATGATATGTATATGTTTTAATTAATGTTGACAAATGCTCCAGACTCAAATATCAAAAAGTTAATTAAATATATATTTTTTTAATTAATGTTTGAAATTTTTTTAACTAAGTTTTCGTGAGAATCACCCCGTTAGGAAACTATTCAAGAATCTCAACTTCAATGCTCCACAGCCTAAAAGTAAATGACTACATTTTCAGTCATCTTAAATAAAACATTCCTATTTCTCTCATTTATACCATCATTTTACAAACTTTAAATATTTGTCAGCATATACAACTATTTTCAATGAACTTCAAACTTATAATGCATTCTAACTGCCTTACCTACAAAGAATGCATGCCTTGATTTTAGTCATTATTTGGCATATTGTTTATACTGTTTAGATTGCAACATTCACAATGACATAAAACCCACCTGTGTGTGCAGTTCTTTTTTCGGTTATTTGCTAGTCAATTTATCATTCTGTATATCTGCTCTACTTTGGCAAGGAATGCTAGACAGACCTGTTTTTAAGGACAGGTGTACACCGAACCTAAATTCAGTCAAATAATATTTACCAACAACCAAAATGATCCCATGTAGAAGTGTAATATGTATCACTTAAAAACAACAACAACAAATTATACAGTATGACAGCCACAATAGTGCCCTGTTTGAGTTTATGTCTAGTATTTCTATATAACATAGCTAAGAAATATCACACAAGTGAGCACACGGTTGCAAATGTGAAACTGATTTTACACAACAGTTCAATAATAGTAAAATTTATATAAAAAGATAAAAATGTGTTTAAAAAAACCCAAATTTTTCTAACTATTGTACTGACACACATAATAAGAATTATCTGCATTAACTGTACATGTATCGTTTTTTTTAAGTACCAGAAACTGTGTGACCCGTAATCAAAAACAACTTAAAATAGCTGGTTAAAAATAATTAGGTGAATAATTAAGAATGCAGGAAACCGTTTTTCCATTCAAGTAGACATGGTGTACCTGGTGAGATAGGTCTGCTGGAGGATGGGGATGGGCTGTAGGGAATGGGGCTGGATACGGTTCGGGGACGCAGGCCTTGAGCAGACATCTCATTGAAGTACCTGCATAACAAGACAAACCGGTCAGCAAATAAATTTAGAATCAACTAAATAATTTTTACTAGGAATATGTGAGACTAGTCAACTAAATGATACTGATGCTGCTAATCGAGACTGGAAATAACTTGGAAGATATTTATAATTTCCTAATGGGGCATTCACACCAGACGCGTAAACATTTTGAGTTTACTCGCTTCATTCGTGTGTCAAATTTGTTTCACAATAGACGCAGATTCGCGTCATGGGTGGGGCATCTGCTGTCTGTCCGGTGACTCTAGTTTCTTCCCTAAATGGCTAACATAAATTTTACTGAGAGAGTAGCTGTGCTTTATGTGCTTTTGGAAGGCTGAAAAACAGCATAGATTTGTACGGTGCCATGTCTTAGTCCACTAGATCCTTTTAGAGGTGCACCCAGCTCTGTGAGTTCATCAACTCCTCCAAAAACTATACCTGGATGATGGAAGCTTTCAGCGGTGCTTCCGACTGAGCCAAGCCCAGTTTGATGAGCTGTTGTCCAGTGTCGGCAGGAAGATTTCGCCTCGGGACACCAACAACAGGCGGTACTTCATAATCACGCCCATACTATAGCAAGCTTGGTTAATGCGGCACTAAAGTCTGCTAAAGTTGTAAGTCGCTTTGG
Organism: Danio jaintianensis; assembly: GCA_903798115.1. Classification (NCBI taxonomy): domain Eukaryota; kingdom Metazoa; phylum Chordata; class Actinopteri; order Cypriniformes; family Danionidae; genus Danio; species Danio jaintianensis. Next base: position 2,293,658 of record CAIGQV010019950.1, on the reverse strand, counting down.
ACAAAAGCGTCTGCTAAAATGACTAAATGTAAAGTTCAGATTTTCCAACTCGAGCGATTTGCAAATTAAGAGTGTCAAACGCGCAAAATGATCAATTCGCACGAATCATATCACTCGTGCCACCTCGCAGGATGTCTAATCACGTATTTGCATTGATGTAAATAACGTAAACAACTCACGCTTGAATAAATAAAATCACTGATTGATTGAACTGTTAATGATGATACTACAGTAGCACCACCAGTATTTTGAAGCCATAGTATCACGGTACTACAGTAGTACCGGTAAACAGTGCAACCCTAGTGGGTACCTCTCATCATCCATCTCCAGGCTGGACTCGCTCTCAGAGAGCTGTCGGCACAGAGCTTCTCTGCGCTCCACCTCCCTCTGGAGCTTCCTCTGCAGGCGGATGTTCTCCTCCCGCATGTGGCGCTCTTCCTCTATATACTGAGCCCGCTTTTCTGTATCTGAACACACACAACAAGACGCGCAAAGCAATTAGGTGAGCTTATCTTTATGGTCACATGAACCAGGAGACGACCAAATGAGGTCAACATGACAAAGCATGTGAGACAGTTTGACCAGTTTATGGAGCAGTCATCTGCCATATCACGCTAGAGCATGTGTGAGCAATTTAGAACAATTTGCTATTTAACATTCATGTACAAATGACGTCACAGAGGTCGTGCCATGTAGTTGACAATGATGAGATTTGCTGAAACTGAAAGTCTTGTGATCATGCATAAACATACTTTGTGGCTCTAACATATTTGGTGATGTAATGGTGCATAGACTATCACACAAAGGATTAAGATTTAATGAATCACAAATATGAAGTGGCAGAGATTATAGTTTCATAAACACACACACACACACACACACACACACACACACACACACACACACA
>CAIGQV010019950.1:2213818-2292741 GCA_903798115.1 Danio jaintianensis | reverse complement strand
ACACACACACACACACACACACACACACACACACACACACACACACAAGTCCCCATTGAGTGTGCCCTTGAATCCATGCAGAATACTTAAATTGAAAATCATAGTGCCATCTAGTGGCCATGAAAAGTAGTGGTATCAAAATCAGGATACAATATGAAAATGTGGTTTTAAAAAGCAACTTTGTAATGAGAATGTATACATGTGTGTATTACAATGTTACAGTCTTAAATCAGTCTAATATGCTGATGTGGTTCTCAATTTTTTTTAAAAAATTTAATTAATAGTTTTGCTTTTTTTTGAAGAATCCATAATACACATTTCCTGTTCCTGTTTTTTTTTGATGAATACAGGGTTCAACTAGCCCAGGCTCACTGGAAATATGTGCCTCAGCCTAAATATCTGCATAAAGCAAATTGCTCTGGGTTTGTTTTGTCGCATGTTTCAAATGACAAATCCACCAGAGGGTGCCATCTACATTTTTATGAATATGAAATAAGTCACAGAGTTTGTTTTGCTGTACAACCTTGTTCACAATAATTTTTCTCAATTTAATTTTATATGAAGATTTGATTTATGTGAAGGTTTCATGAATCTTTATATATAAACACATTTTATATAGCCAGCCAGTTAAAGGTGCAGTAGATGATTGTCTTCAGAAACATTTTTTGTTGTGCTGGTTGAAAGTCTCTTCACATTCCAATAGTAATGATTAAAATTAATGATCTAAATGTATTTATATGTATTTTTATATTCTGGGTAAGGCAAAAGACTAAAACATGTTCATCCAATTAAATATTTGTTGGGCCGATAATTCCCATAATTCTGATAACTAGCCCAAATTGTCTGTCAACAAATGTAGATTTGTAAAACAAAAAGAAGCGGTATAAACAAATGCTGAATCAAAACTTTTTAAAATCCTGAAACATTATTGGGGTTACTTTTGCACGCTGGAGGAAGGATGACACCATGGCTGAAGTATTTCTTTTAGACAGGTAGTGTTCTGTTTTAAAACTATTTTAGTCATGCAAAGGCTTTTGATTTTGTGGTTTTATGAATGGGTTATATGCACGGAAGTGTTGTTAAGTCACTGAAATCTTCCGGCGAAGGATTGATGTGACTATTTTCAATTTCATAAGGGACCTTTTACAGCATCGATAATGTCGATTTTTCTTTAGTTTAACAACAAAACATAAGTAAATAGCACTATTCCACCCAGCCTGCTTTACTGAGGTGAAGTTGGTTTTATATTCACATCACATTGGTTCATGTTTGAACATTGGCAACCTGTGACGCAGTCCCTATATTATTTACCATGCTACTTTGAATATTCGGTCTGAAATAGCATGTAAGTATGGTTTAGTCCTGCACCCCGCCGGCCAAGCACCATAGTTGCTTTAGGACAAAGCGCGTGAGAGAGTGAGACCAGTGATCCTTGCATGCATGAAATATTGCTACACAACTGAAAACCTGCTAGATATAATACAGCTTTTCGTTCGGAATTGTAATATTATAAAGTACTATAAATTTTTCTAACTGGCAAATGACAATGATCTAGTGGGTTGTCTACTGTCATCCTTACAGTGTGCGTTCGTGATTTCATGAGGCGTGGCTTTGGACGGCAGGAGAGGGACTGTGTTTTCAAATCTATTATGCTAACGGATAGCATTTTGGCAGATCATCTACTGCACCTTTAAGTTTCAGTTTAGCTTGCACAAATCTTGGGTTTTGGGTAACATGAAGACAGCTAGACTTTAATTACTCTTTGTTGCCATGGTATTATGGAGCAACTGACCTGAGCCACCTTCATAGTACCTAAAACCCTGGATTGGTGCAAACTAAACAGAATTAACTGGCTAGCCTGCTAATCTGGCTTCATGGTACAGGCCCCTAGTCTAGGTGGTGTCAAGTGAAAACTTTTATTTGCACTTTACAAAATATAATTTTATTCGAACTTTAGATTAGATTATTATTATTATTTTAATAAATGGAGTGAATTTTCATTTTGTCAAAAAAGACATTTACATCTATTCATACAGCAGATGCATTTATCCAAAGCGGATTACGAAGTGACGAGAAAAAAAAAAATCATCAAATCATCAGAGAGTCCAAGTTAGTTTAGAATTTCTTTTTTCTCCAAGCATACAAAGAGGACAGAGTATGTATAGGACTGTGTATCTAGTGCAATACTGCGACTCACGCTGTAGTTCTGCAGTGCGGAGGTTTTTCTTTAGCCGCTCCCCCTCACTCTTGAGGAATCGGATGTGTCGCATCATATTCTCAGGTGAGTCGATCTCCATTGAGATTGTGTCTCTTGGGGAAGGAGGAGCAGAAACAGGCTGGTCCAGCTTCTCCTGAAGAATCCTGCAGAAAACACAACTGTTAATCTCTCTGTTTTTATCTATAAGTTTACAGATGGAACTGGCCGATAATACACACAAGCAGGTGTATTCCGCTTTAAATATTCAACCCATACTTTCTCACTTACAGGGCAGTGTTTATATTTCTGAAGTGAGCTGTGGTAGTATTACACAAAGCAGCAGCTATTGAAAACAGAAGAGCACTGGCCTTTTTTCTGCTTCCAGTTTGTCCATGCGCTTCCATAACCGATTCACAAGTGCTTCTTGTTCTTGCTCTAAAGTGTTTTCCAAGTCGATCTTTTCACGTCTGAGCTAAAAAGGACACAAACAGTTGAAATACATGCAACAAATTGAAAAGAATCATCTGGGACTGATTAAGGCTTACCTGTTCTAAGGTGAGCTGTTTGGAGATGGTGTCGTTTTCCAGCTTCTTGATCTTCTTCATCAGTTTGTTGACTTGAAACTCCTGCTCCTGTTCTAAGTGCTGCTCCAGTTCAGCTTTCTCATGTTGGAGCTGAGCAAGAAATGGACAAAACAAACTTAAAACTGATATGTTTGTGAGTGTGCCAGACTGAAGGGGCACAAGTTTTATATTCAAGTCTGAATTGTGAAAATGAGGTTCTGATTCAAATACAAGGCTCAAAATAAAACTACAAACTTAATAGGATTAACACTTACGCAGACAAGATGCAATACATTTATCAAAGTAGAGAGGTGGATAAAGTATTGAGAATGTTACCAAAGATTTGTTACAAATAAATTTCATTTAAAAAAAAAATGCTATTCAAAGAATCCTAAAATAAAAATAATATTAATAATAAATTAATACAAAAAAAATAAAAAATAAATAAATGTAAATAATAATAAAATATTAAAATAAATACATAAAAAAATACATGAATAAAACAAATAAATAAAATTAATTAATTAATGCAAATAAATAAATGAAGATAAATAGGTACAAATAAATATAAATAAAAAATAAACAAATACATAAATATAAATAAATAAAAGATAAAAATTAATTAAAAATAAATAAATAAACAAAATAAATAACAAATAAATAAAACATGTATAGATGTAAAAATCATCTGTATTTGTAATCAATTTGCAGGCTTTGTATTTTATATTTTTACTCTAATTAAATGTTAGCCTTAAGCTTATGTACGTTTGATCACTGTCAACATTTGCATTTTAGATGACAGACGAAAACGTCAGACCCCAATTTGGACTATTCTGATAACATCAATCATTGTCCAATCAAAACTCACGAATCAGATAACAAGAATCCATTTGAATTCTACATTGAATGTTATATTTTAAGACACTTTAGACAGTTGCGGTTAAAACCTTGCTTTTCAAAGCTCAACGGCTCAGGTCCAGCTGTGATATAAACTAAATGCTATTGGCTATTTTTAAAGGGGGTAGAGCTGTTCAAAATTTCTCACCCCATCTTTCTGTTTCACTGGAAATAAAATGATGTTGCGTTTTTTTAAAGGCATTTCAACTGCTCAATAGCGAATAAAAGCCAGCAATTACACTTCACACAAGCAAACATCATGGAAATCATTTGGTTCCATTTTTTTTGCTTTCCTTTTAATGAAACCGCTTCCTGATTTCCAGACTTAGCTCAGGACAACATTTGTTGAGTCTGAGTGCTTTCAGCTGCATTTCCAACAAATTTGCAACCATGACTCAACATTTTCCCATCTGTGATGAAATGGGTACACACAGATGACCATATGCTTCTCTGCAGCTCTCTCTTCCACACTCCATCTATGGCTCTTTCTCACCTGTTTCACAAGAAACCGTGTGCAAACAAAATTCCCCTGCCCTTTTAAGCCTTAATAAGTTCCTTAAAAGTGGTATTGCTAAAACAGTTCCCCTAAAAAGCGTGAATCACTGCCTCAAAGCCGAATGAATTTCAAGACTGCAGTGAAACTAGAAAGGGCTTTTTGAGGAAGTTTTTTTGCACGAAGGTAAGATGAAAAAAAAAACAATCTATCATCATTAACAAGCGTGTGTACATGTTTAAATAAAAAGACCTGATCAATGCTGCTAATAGAGCAGATCTCGAACAGCATTTGCTGTACTACCAATATGGCACATGAAGGTGGGAACCATTTTCTTTTACTTACAGTTGAAGTCAAAATCATTAGCCCTCCTGTGATTGTTTTTTTTTGTTCTTTTTTAAACATTTCCCAAATGATTTTTAACAGAGCAAGGAATTTTTCACAGTATTAACTATAATATTTTTTCTTCTGGAAAAACGTCTTATTTGTTTCATTTCGGCTAGAATAAAATCATTTAAATTCTTTTTTAAAAACATTTTAAGGTCAATATTATTAGTAATACTCAAGTAATATTTTTTCGATTGTCTACAGAACAAGCCATCGTTATACGACTTGCCTAATTACCCTAACTTGCATAGTTAAGCCTTTAAATGGCACCTTAAGCTGAATACTAGTATCTTGAAAAATATCTAGTAAAATATTATGTACTGTCATCATGGCAAAGATATAATAAATCAGTTATTAGAAGTTAGTTATTAAAACTATTATGTTTAGAAATGTGTTAAAAAAAATCTTTCCAATAAACAGAAATTGGGGACACGGGGGTGTGGCTAATAATTCAGGAGGGCTAATAATTCTGACTTCAACTGTATGTGAACTATATGTGTGACAGAAAATTCTTGCTGGATGAAGAACTAGGTTTGCAAGTAGTTTCAGTGAACACAACACATAGCTTCAGCTAAGTGCATCATAACTAAGCGCATCATTACTCCTTCCAAGGCGAGCTAGGAACCTTGGAGTTGTGATAGATGATCATTCTGAACTTTACAGACAACATGGAGTGTCTGACAGATTAGCCTTATGCAACATTAGGAGGACGAGGACCTTCCCTTTAAGGACACAAACAACTAGCACTGACAAAAACCAGTTGTTGTCAGCTCGTGGCTAGTCTAGGCATGGGCCGGTATAAGATTCTGACGGTATGATAACCTTGGATAAAAATATCACGGTTTCACGGTATTGTGATTACTGCTCTAAAATACATTCTTTTTAAATGTCTTGGTAAAAAACTAAAACTTTTTTCCCTTTTGAACAAAATATATTTTATTTTGAGAAACATTTGAAATATTTTGGAAGAGTAAACATGTCAGGCTAAATGAATTATTGACTTCTGCTGTCTTCATTTGTTTCAAAAACAGATTTTTTAAAAATAAATTTAAAACAGCATCTTTGGATATCTTTTCTGCTTAAGATATTGTTGTCCTAAAAAAACAAAACAAAAAAAAAATCGTACAAAATACCTTAGGAAGGGTATTGCAGAAAATTTTGACTGTTTTAAAACATTGACTTTTCTAAACCGTGGTATACCTTGAAAACGGTTATCGTTCTATGCCTTGGCTGGTCCCATCTAGACCAAAAAGCTGCACATGAAGCCCGACTGAAAAGAGAGCCCGCATTCTGCTCCATCAGGGGCAGTAGTCTATGGCGTTATACCACTGACAAATGTCATGAGCACAGTATTACAAGTCGAGAGCGCATTCATGTAATATGAGCGAGAGAATCTCTTTGTTCGTGCACGATTTCCTCTGTTCGTGCACAAAACTTCTTGCGCGCTCTCAAATATAAGCTGCTCGCACACAAATGTTCTTGCACGCTCTGAAATAAACGCTGCTCACACGCGAATTGTCTGCTCTCGCTCAGTGAGATGATGTGGACTCACAATTTGTGCCTTGTGTTCCCTCTTCCTTTCGTGCTTTTGCTCTCCAGAGATCCTCCTTTTAAATTAGTTACCCTAAGAATGTTATGATTTATATATTGGGACACTATTTATTAACAATAACCAAAATACTAAAAGGTTAACATAAATTCTAAAAGTGTTTTTGATGTATTAAGTATAGCCTACTGTATATTATAGTATTTACAACTCCTTGTTAATGAATGCTTCAGCATACTGTAGTATTGACTATACTGAACTCATAAAATGTAATCTAAATTTTAGTTTTACTACAGTAAAGTGCTGTATCGTAGTATACCCTATAGTTTTAAAAAAAGTACAGCACTGGGACATTTGTTTATATTACAGTTACCATAACAACTATAGTATTACCACAACAGAAGTACTTTACTATAGTATGGTTCAAAATACTGTAGTACATGCCAATAGATGTGTTCAGGGGCCCGGTGGAACAGCTTTTCCTCAAAGTGAACAGGATGACAAGGATTTTGCCCTCAAAAATCTCATAAAATAAATGTTTTACATCCACAGTCTATTCTCTGTCTTTAAGTGTTTGAACCATGAAATATCTCATCATATAACCTACAGACAAAAATGTTATGGTTTATTAGATTAAATATTTTATATGTATGCCTATTTTTAGTATTTTGGTTATTGTTAATAAATGGTGTACCAATATAAATCACATCAACATTCTTGGGATAACTCATTTAAAAGGAGGATCTCTGGAGAGCAAAAGCACGAAAGGAAATTGGAAGTCTGCATCATCTCACTGAGCGAGAGCAGACAATTTGCACTTGAGCAGTGTATTAAGAGCGCGCAAGAAACTTTGCGTGCGAGCAGCGTATATATTTAGGAGTGTGCGAAAAGTTTTGTGCACAAACAGAGAAAATCGGCGCATGAGCAAAGAGATTCGCTCGCTCGTATTACAAGAATGCACTCTCAACTTGTAATACTGTGCTCACAACATTTGTCATTAAAATAACGCCATAGTAATCTGCCTTCTCATTCCACAAAAGGAAACGTGAACTTCTGTACTTGTCCCTCACCATGAAGGGATTTGCTTGGGCAAATGTGTCTGATAATCTAATAATCCATATCGTTTCCAAATATTTGATAAATTCAGCAAAATTACAGCCGACCTCTTTGTGTTCCTTCTTGAATTGTTTACTTAAGTCTTTTTTCAGTTTTCACTTCAGTTTTTTTTTCTTGGGCTCAGATTGGTTGCTGAATAGCCGATCAGGGCGCTCTCTTAAGCCAACAGCCGACACACAATTCGACAAATCAGATCTTAACATGGCCAATTTTATAATGGCATCACAGTTCACTGGAAGCACTTGAACTGGCTTATTCAAAATTAAAAAGTCCCGTTCATAAAGTCCATTGCTTTTTTTTTTACATGCTGGGGCCATGTACAATTGTTTTCAATAAATGTCTAAATTATATTGGACCTCTAACTCTAGCACTTCTTATTTGAATTCTTTTCAATCCATTTTTTTATTTTTTTATTATTTAATTATCCTTGAGCAGGGGTTTGGGCAAGGTTTTTTGTAATTTAGGAGGTCCAGTGTCCTTAAGAGTTTAACTCCAACTTGCTTCAACACACCTGCCAGGACGTTTCTAGCTAGCCTACTAAGAGATGTGCTGCATCCCAATTCGCATACTTATACTGTGTTCTAAAAGCATGTACTTTTCTGTGAAGAAAAACACCATAATATTGAGTGCGTAAGAGAAGAGTATGCAAACTTTGGGACATACTACTTCCCTATTAACGGACCATTATATTGCTTTGTTACATTCCCTATCAATCATCTCAGCACATCATTCACATTTCTTTCATATCTAATTACCTAGCTTATTGGAGAAGCAGCAGCAGGTTAATCTGCCATTTGCGAATCTTTCATGCAGAGAAATCTCCTCAGGTCTTTGGATAATTATGCAATCAGAAGTTAATGTCCAATACAGTCTTTATACAAGTTCACATTGTTGTTGCAGATAAAATATAACACTGAAAACGTAATTTAGATATTTTTAAGTTGTCTAGATATTAATTAATAGTCATTCAAACAAATTTATTTTTATTTCAAACTTATTTAAATTGACAGTTGGTCTCGCGCGTCTGCCATGTTTGTAGTTTTTTTTCCTCCGAATTTGTAGTTCTAATTGAATTCATATCCAATGTGCAATGTACTGTGGGCAATGTTAATGGTTAGAGTACAGATGGTTCTACAATTCGAATTTCTAACGAAAATAGTACACCATGCGGGAACCTTTGGCATACTCTTTTCAACATACTATGGTTTGGGACATACTAATTGTATTTTCAAATACGATTTAGGATCGATAGTATGCGAATTGGGATGCGGCACTTGATTACCTGGCTCAGGTGTATCTGATTAGAGTTTGAGCTAAACTATGCAGCACATTGGCCCTGCAGGACCGAGTTTGAGTTTTGCTTGAGTATATCAGGGCTGTATATTACAGCAAAATGAATTCCAGACAGTGACTGAACAACAGCAGAGCACTTACTTGCATAAGTTTTCGAGAGAGCTCATTGGTGAGGAACTCCTCTTCCTTCTCATAGTTGACTGCTAGCGTTTCTTTCTCTTTCTGCAAGGCTTGAATCTTCTTAAACAGGGTATTACTGATGAACTCTTCTTCTTGTTCTGCTCTTGCTTGCTAAAAAAAAGAAATAAATATATTTTTAAAAGCACAAAAGCATTGCGGCCACTGGTTGCTGTGTTTTCGGTCTATAAACCGTTTTTTCCACTTTGAAATGATATGATGTATGAATAAATAGTAATAAATAGTTGATAATAAAAACCTGGTTTTAAATAAAGAAAGCTCTTTTTGCTACTGTTAATGGTTTGTGATAACCATTCTGAATACAAAAAAAGGCATTTTTATTCACTTTTTATTTAGTTCATCTCTGCACGTGGTAAACTTTAATAAAAACATTTAAGGTTTTATAAATTTCCTTAAATTTCCCTTGTGTGCTATTGGGGATGTTTTCATCCACTCTGGGGTGATTTTGAGGCTCAATCTGGCCACAAATTTCTCTGCATTTTAGCAAACGGAATGATTTTTGGTGACAAATCTTATTTTTTGACACATTTTTGTGAAAATGCTTTGGAATTTTTCAAAAACTCAATACACTCTGGGCAAATTTACAAACCGTAAAAGTGATTTTACCTCTTCCAAACACAGGGTTTATGCAGGTTTCACAGAGTAAATTAAGAGTTTTAAGCCCCTTTTAAAGGCCATTATTGAAGGAAATTTCAGACTTATACAGGGCCAATTTTTTTTTTTTCTAATGGCCAGTAGAATTGTTTTTACTTGCTCCATTAAAATTCTAATTTATTTCTTTCTTAATTTGTGTCAAAACAAGCAAAACTCTAGTTATATACAAATAGCTTTTTTCCCAGCATAACTTTTCTTTATAAAACAAAAAAAAGACAAGTTTTAAAAACTATAATAAACTAAATTTATGCACCAGAACTTTTTAACAAATGTCATTGTAAGGATGCAAGGAAGATAATTAAACCATATTGGTAAATCGAGTTAATTAATTGAACTTTTGTTAAACACTTTTTTTTTTAGATGGATTGTTAGTTGTTAACATTAAGACCTGTTAAAAGTGATTTAAGACCTACAACACCATATTTCAGTGAATTTAAGACTTTAAGGGACAGTACCAACAAAGGGAAAACTACCAACAATCTAGAACGCATGATTATACAGTGTCAAGGCTTTGCAATCAAAAAATGTTTTTATAATGGAAGTCAATGAGGCAAAACAGACCCCAACATAACAAAAGGGTAGTCAATTTGAACAATACGTGAGGGTTAATAAAGAATTGTTAAACTGTTACAGATGACTTGAGAATCACATGGTGCTGCAACATTTTGACCATCCAGGGGAATCATTAAAAAAATAAGACACTTTGCTTAAATATTTCACAGTAAGGGTGCTTTCACACTTGGTTCAACTGCCTGGACCGAACCCAAATTCGATTGTCATCAAGCTGGTGTTTTGTGTACAGCTGTTACTAGATGACGGCCACGAATGCAAAGCGCCAAAATGGAGACATACGCACATCATGGTCATTCTGCTTTTACTATATCTTTTGGTTTTGTTACCAAAACCAAAATACAGAGAGCCACTTGTGTTTATCTGCCGCAAAAAACATTAAAAACGTTCAGAACCTCACGCGATGTCAGCAGAAGTTGTTTTTGGTGGACATTATCACTGTTTGCACTGGGTCAGTCCCCCTTGTCGCCAAGGTTGGTGATACACAGACATACACACGCAAACGAACGTTATGAAAACTAAAGCTTGTTATACAGTTGGCGGTTCACTTCCGTTATTTGGTACGATTGCATTCATATCAGAAGTGAACCATACCAGAGTTCGCACAAACCGTACCCCAGACCACCTCTTTCAGGCGGACTCGGGTATAGTTCACGGGTGCGCACCTGAGTTCAGAAGACACCTTCACACTAGCTAAACATACCATACTTTGACGTCAAACAAACTCGGGTGCGGACCAAAAGTGCTAGTGTGAAAGCACCCCAAGTAAGTTGCCTTCTGTGACTTATGACTGAAGCACAAAATACCTAAAAAAAGGGTTGTTGTTTCTAAATGCATCTACAAGAATTCAAAGCAATGCAGAAGACAGTAAAATTAGACCTGTGTGAGCAGTTGTTTTACACACTGAAACATCATGAATGAGGATATAACCAAAGAAATTTCAAAACCATGGTTTTGATATAATTTACAGAGTCAAGCTAAGTTCAGTTGTGTAAAAGCAATTTTCAATGCACTCCAAATCTCAATTTCATAAATGAACTGAAAGTCTAACAGAAACCATGTTATTTCTACATCCAGGTGTTGCCAAGTCTGCAGGCCTTAACCTTGAGGAAATAGGAAGTGTATGAAGATAAAGGGCTTTATGCAGATAAGGATGACTAAATCTGACTAAGCCAGAGACCAGCTGCTTTTTTCTCACTTTTGAGTGTACAAATAAACATTTGCTCACAACACAAGAACAAATGTCATATGATCATCAAATATTAACTAGCAAGACAGACTGTACTGTACTTTACAGAACTGTAGCAACAACATATCAATATTTCATGCTCACAGGTTAATCAATTCATCATTCGGAGCACGTGACTGTTTGTGTTACATACTCATTGAACTATATGCCAGATTTATTTGTAACCCTATGAAGCCTATAGTATCATACATGGTGTATTCTAAGGGCTCTTAATTACCTAGGCCTCTCACCCATTTAAAACTTGGTTGAATAATGTGCTACATACAGTCTGTCAACAGATTAATAATGTATACTTTTAACAATTTGAATGGATAAATCTTCAGGTTGAGGTACATGCATTTTTTCCCTGTAAGTTTGCATTTTTTAAAGATGAGGAGGATGTTGTAAAAGCAATAATACCGCTATAAATATTCCAAGATAGTTCTATCCAACATTTAATTAAAAATAAAAAAATAATAAAAAAAATAAACATACATTTCCTTTAAAAAAAAACATTTAATGAATTAAAATTAGAATAAACATTCTTATTTTTTTTTTATTAAAATAAATTAGAAAAAATAACATACATTTCCTTTAAAAAAAACATTTAATGAATTAAAATTAGAACAAACAAACATTTTCTTTTTTATTATTAATTAAAATAAATTAGGAAAAAATAACATACATTTCCTTTAAAAAAAAACAACATTTAATGAATTAAAATTAGAAAAACAAACATTTTCTTTTTTATTAATTAAAATAAATTAGAAAAGCATACATTTTCTTTAAAAAAATGAATGAATTAAAATAAATTAGAAAAACTTTTTTTTAAAACAGCAGAATGTATATTAAAAATGCTTTTAAAGAACTTTTATTCTGTATTTCACTATACTGATTTGCTTCAGACAGTATATATTGACCACGTTAGGCATTTAAATATCACTGTATTACTCTGTGTTTGTGTATATTGATATTTTTAAAATTGATATTTCACTAAAGATTATATTACTACACATAGCTATTTATATGCATTTAAGTAGTGTGCTATTGATATAAGATATCAAATCCTTTTTAAACAGAAATATTTTCCATTATTAGGAGAGTTATCAGTATCGTGCTCAGTGTTGGGTGTAATTAGTTACAAAGTAATTACTGAAATTAAATTACCTGTCCACTGACAAAACTTTAGGTCATTTAATTACTGTTACTTATAATATACTTGCCTTAAATATTCACTCATTTTACTTCAGCTTAATCCCTGCTTTATCAGGGGTCGCCACAGCGGAATGAACTGCCAATTACTCTGACAAATAATTACACAGGCCTAAGAGCACAACCCTCAGTGCAGGGAAACAATCACACCAACCACTTAGCCACAGTAAACATTTGTGAAGAATAATTAGAGGGAAGGTTACATTTGCAAAACAACTGCACATCCTTAAGCAGCAATGAATTAAGTAATTAGTCAATGAGAACATATTATATGTATGATATATGGTGTCATTGTGTATCAAAATTTGAAACGTTACAATGTTTAACTTTCTTTTTCATGCGGTTTTATTGTGTTTGCTAACTAAAGAATGTTATGTTTGTTATCAAAGCGCATTAATGCATTACATTTAAAAAAACCTAATGGTGAATTTAAAATTAAAGTAAAAAGAGTTTAATTTATATATAGTCTATACACTGAGATTCACAGGGATTATAAATAGTTGGCCACAGAGTCAAGTAATTAAACTCCTTTTTGAGAAGTACTTCTCAGACATAGAAATTAGGAAAGTAATTAACTTACATCTTTAACAATTGCACTATTAATTAGCATTTTAAAAAGTACCCTCCCCAACACTCTTCATGCTCATATAAGTGAAGTGAGCCATTTGGGTAAAGTTGTTTGCAAATTCTAAAAAGGGGAATCACATTAGCAGCCAACGACTTTCAGAGTACAACATTGTTTACAGTCAATTAAATAGTGCTAATGTTGTTTTGAAGTCATTCCTACATGCTATTCCAGACTGAATATTCAAAGTAACGTGGTAAACAACGTGTCACAAGTTGTCACTGTTCAAAAATGAACGAATGTGCGAATATAAGACCAACTTTACCTCAGTAAGTTAACCTTGTCCACATGGAAACGTGCATTTTATACTCTTATGTTAGCTTACTCATAAAAAAAAAACCATTTATTTAATTCATTATTTTAACCAAGTGACCCAGCAAGCATTTTTTTGTTTTTAAAAGATGTCTAAAAGACGTCTAAACATAGTCGTCTTGCTAAAACAAGGCTAAATTTGGAATGTCAGTGAAAATCTAATAGACGTCTAAGAATAGGCCAAAACTAGACTAGTCATCAAATAAACAGAAATTAATGACTACACATATAAAGTCTGTCTAATCAGTCTATTTGACGACTAGTCTAGTTTTGGGCTATTCTTAGACGTCTATTAGATTTTCACTGACAGCCCAAGTTTAGCCTTATTTTAGCCAAGCTGTCTACGTTTAGATGTCTATTAGACGTATATTAAACAAAAATTGTTTGCTGGGGAGTTATATATATTAAAAAATGAGACTGACTTCCCACATGTAATTAATATAACGTTACCAAAACACAATTAACGTAATATTATTGTGTTACTAAGTTAGTTGACATGCTAAGATTGATATTTCTCTGACAGTTTATTTCACTTAAAACGCAACCAGAACTTCAACTCAAACATTAAAATGTGAATTAAAATGTGTTTGTTTGTTATTTTCCAAATTATAATATCAATTCTGAAAATCAACACGACACGCCAGATAACAATATGAGCTAATCATTAGCACATTAGCTTTAGAGAATCGTAAACTAACCATAACAGCTACTCTAAATGTGTTTACCAGCACATGAAACGCCCAATCTGGTTATGACCAGTGTTTGCTTTCATTAGCATTCAGTCAATCAAGTATTAACAGTAAAAGTAGTTATGAATGACTTACTATGGTAACGCTGGCTTTGCGCAAGTCTCTGTTCTCCTCCTGCAGAGCTTTACACTTCAGTTTAAACGTCTCGAGCTCGATCTTCAACACTTTGTTTTCTTGCTGCAAAGACGCCAGGCGGTTGGACAGCTCCTCAAGACGGAATGAAGAGATGAGGATTGAGGAGGATGAAGATGAGGAGCAGTGAGGGGTGGCTCCGTCAGTGTCGCTCTCACTCGCACTATCCGCCATCATTGAGCATCAGTGTGTGAGTGAGTCAACGTGAGGATGAAAGGGGAATCAAATACTGCTGTGGCACGCGAGTCCCTGCAGCGACCCCTACTGATTCGATTCACTTGAGTGAGTCGATTCGTTAAAACGGTTGCACTGAAAATGGGCGGGAGGGGGGTTAGAGATTAAAAGCACGATGGGGTTCAGTAATAATTCTGCAGCCTTAAATTGTGTATTTCAAGATACAAATTATAACTGTACAGGGTTAAATTATTGTTTAGATAATCGCTGAAAAAGTTATCATCTATGTGTTAGATGTTAATTTTCTCAGTGCAGATTCGGTTGGACCAATCACAGTGGATTGTTCTCTCAATACACTTTATAGATTACTGTGGCGTATGTGGTAGTGCGTAAAAGTTTAATTAATTATTCAACATTTAAGTTCAAATATAATATTTATGAATAATGATAATAATTTAAAGCTTCAGCTGTTGATCTACTAACTTATCAGGCGTTAACCAAAAGTCATCACTCATACAAACAAATACCCACACATTTCTAGTTAATATTTTTGGTTTGTTTGACCAGAAAACATCTTCATGGCCTGCTAAAGACAGCTGAAGACCCTGGTTTCGGTAAGTTTGTCAGTTAAACAAAATGCCACATAAGAAAGTTTGGCTATATGGAGTCTACCAAATGACATAAAATGTTCAACTGTTTCATATAGGCAATGACAAATTAAAGGGTTTGTTCACCCAAATATAGTTAATCATCATTTACAAACCAGTAGCCTGTCGTTCCTACATTAAACAACCGTGTAACGAAATGTTCAAGATACTAAACAGCTCATTAAGGTAATCTAAATAAGTCAAGCTCATTAATTACTGTAAATCATCTAAAGAAACGCAATCTGTTTGATAGACTGAGATAATTTTAGTCTTTAAATTACATAAATATTGATAAACACACATAAATAGAACTTTTAAATTAGGCATATAAATGGAAGCATGCTTGATGACTGAGTATTAATATGTGAACCTTTAAGTAGACTAATGCATTGCTTACACTGCAGATGTCCATAAATAATGTGTCAGACCTCAACATCTAAAGAGGAAGGAAGATATACTTTTAAGAACATGGGTATTTTAAGCCCTGATGAAAACAAATATAGAAGAAACCATCACAGAATGGTTTGAATGCTTTCCATTACAAGTACCATTAAAACATTATAAGCAATCAAATTTTAACCATTAAAACAGTAGATTTTAAGTGTGTTTATGACATTTTCCGTTCGAATTCACTGGCATTAACATGCCACCAACAGAAGGCAAAAAAAAAAACCGGAATAGAGACCCAAAAGGACAATTATAGTTACTAAACCTTACAATGGTGGCACAATTATAGGTTGAAAACTATCAAGACAGTATTACGTATGTTACTGTATTACAGCAATGAGAATTTGTGGGTAAATGTGCTTAATCATAATGAAAATAATACAACAATGCAAGAAATAAATATTGCAAAATAGTCCTACATTTTTACACTTATTTCTTTTGATTTGGTATATCGTTAAATTACCTTTTGTCATACCTTTATAAACGTTGCAATGCTTAAAGTATGGGTTTGTACAAGGAAAATAAAATGTGTGAGATACTTCAATGTGACTTTTTGAAAGTCCTGGAAACCCCTTGCAAAATAGATACTTGAAAAGTGCTTAAATTATTGAAATGAAATGGATAGTCAAATGGAATAGTCTGAATGTAACCCACCCCACCCACTTCTTATTAACTAATAATTGATGAATAGTTTCATAAATTAATTGTCCAATTTAAAGGGGACCCATTTTTACAAGATGTAAAAATAAGTCTCTGATGTCCCTAGAGTGTGTATGTGAAGTTTCAGCTCAAAATACACCACAAATAATGTTGTATAACTCTTTGAAACTGCCCCTTTTAGGCTTTGATCCTAATTGTGCCATTTTGGTGACTGTCGCTTTAAATTCAAATGAGATTGTGCTCTTTTCAAAAGAGGGCGGAGCTTCAAATGCCTATGTGTCAGCATAGTGGCAGATTCAAAAACAAGACTAACATCTTATGCTAATTAGGGAGCGATTGTCACTAATAGGCGGGGCTTCCCTCTCTGATGACACATACAAATAGAGAATGTCAATCAAAGTGTTTCTGCAGTTTTTTATCAAGTGTGATTATAAAAAAATTTAATTAACACATTTTTACCATTAGAAGCTGGTTATGTTCACAGACTGTTGCCACACAACTGTGTTTAAACCCCTTATAGAAGTGATTTTTGCATAATAGGTCCCCTTTAAAAAACAAAAAAAAACAATGAAAAGTTCATCATTATGCATTCAACAAGAACAAAACACACAGTGAGGGTTTGAACACAATTTATTATAAGCTTAAATAATTAATTTGATCATCCAGTGTATGTTGTTTTTCTCATACATAATGTTCGTTACCAGATCTGTCATCCATGAATGCTTGGGTGATTTCTCAAAAATGCACCAAAAACCAAGGTAAAATTTCCCCCAAAACCACAGCAGCCTCGAAAAAAGTAGTAATACACTGCTAGAATGATTACAAACGACAGGCTGACAGAAAGACTTCTACATCTTAGAGCCGATACACATGAGAACAGGTAAAAGTGCATCACGCCGGTTGATTTAGGTGAGCATTTCAGACTGCATAGGGAAACCGCCGCTGTCATGTGATGAGACACAGTGTATTTTAGTAAAGCTGATGTGTGAATCTGTCATCTTTCTAAAAAAAACAAAAACAAATAAAAATAGTGTGCATTTGCAAGGCTGTGAGCGTACACATACAGAACATCATTTCCCCTTCTCTTGTGTGTTAGAAAACAAAAAACTCAAAAATAAAGTGAATCACATGCATGAAAATATTAGTACTCTGAAGAAAGACCTACAGCTGCTCCAATGTTCGTACCACTGAGAACCGCAGTAGGTTTAAAAGAAATATCTGTTGTTAAAATCAAGCTTTTTTTTGTTTTTTCATTTACAAACATCTTTTCTTCCGCTAATAATTATACAAGTGCATGTGAAGCGTTCCCTTAAAATTGGAATCAGAATTGGTAGTTCATTCCTACACACTTGCCAGTGCATTAACAATGTCGTGAGCCACTTTCAAATTTATACATTGTCATTTATGTACATCGTAAGCTCCAACAGCATTATACAACCCCAACATTATGGGTTCGAGAGGGGGAAAAAAAAATAGTAAGGCGAGTGTAGAAGGTGATTCAAACAAGTCCATCCATTTCTGTCAAACAGCAATATGTTTAAGTGGCCTCTTTGGTCAAAGGAAGTGCTTGGGCGCTCGTATTGGACAACGCCGCACCAACAATGTCCCCTCTTGACCGTTAGCCATTCCGTGTTATTGACAGAAACTAGTTTTTTTCATGCTCATGCGAAATCAAAAATCGTCTGACCCCAAACCATTTGTTTTTTTATGAAAGCTGCTGACACACAATCCTCATCCCCCGACCTCCTGCACGTTTCCAGTGATCTTCCTCGAAAGGAAAATGGTTTTGAAGCACTTTCAAATCTGAAACACAATGACATACGGTGATATATCAACTTGATGAACATCATAGTTCAGCTTTTCTTTTTATTTATTAAGTACAAACGTCTCAGAGATTCAAAAAATTACATTCATTTTAAACTCTGAAGGTTTTAGGATTTAGAAGTTGTAAAACGAAACACTAGGTATGTTTCCATCCGAAGATGCAAATTAAATTTATGCGCAAAACTGGAATAAAAAAACGTGCGTATAAAGCACCGTTTAGTCAAAGAGAATAAAATCATCAATTCCTGATTAACTGGTGCCAAATATCAAAAGTAAAAAAGTAATTTGCTGCGGTCGGAGAAGCTGCGTCAATCTTTTCTTTATTTAATAAATGTCTCAGAAGAAAAATGCAGACACGCAGTGAACGCGTGGTGGCGTTTGAAAGCATGAGACGCGAAGCACAGACGCTCTTAACAATTCTGGAGGTCATTAATAATATAATAACACTAATACTGAAACGGTTATGGCATTTTAGAATGACCAAAACAACATTTCAGATGTTTTACAATGTTGTCAGCCTCCTGGTTTGCCCATTCACACACGTTTTTATCATCACATGATCTCTTATAACAAAATCACATGACTTTTTAAATGCGCATACTGGAATTTGTTCAGTAAAAGTGTTTCCATCGTAGTTTATGTGCATTTTTTCTTAATGAATAAAAAGTTTATCCTACTCAGATATGCGCATACGTTTTTTAATGCGCATTTTCAAAGTTTATGAGCATCTTGCCATTTCCATCAACCACTTTTTTTATGCACATATCCAAAATGTGCATAAAAATAGATGGATGGAAACATAGCTAATGTTATGATCCAAAATACAAAAGGATCATAACATTAGCTCTAGTTATATCCTGAAGGAGTGTCTTCATTTAAACTAATACAGTCATTTTGTTTAAGCCAGGTTTCAGTAAGACAGAGTGCATTAAGATTATTGTCTGTTATTATTTCATTTACAATAAGTGCTTTAGGTGCTAGTGACATGATGTTTAGGAGACCAAACTTTAAGAAATGTCTATTTTCACTTATTTGCCGTTTTTGTGGTTTGATTCTTATTAGAATTTTATTAGAATTAGAATACGAGGAACAGACACCATTTCTATGGGGTTAGCTGGATACGCATTTCTGTGATTTAAGTGGGACGAGCAGGAGTCTATATGGCTAAAATGTGAATTTTCACTTACTAGTCAAACAGAACGAAGCTGGTTTGACAATCTACATTGTGAAATCGCAATAGAAATAAATGTGAATTGAATTGAATTGAATACGATTCTGTGCTAACTCCAAGTGGATTATGAGCTTCTTTTGTCTGTTCAAAACTACAAGGAATTATGAAATATGTCACAAACAGAAATAGTATGGAAAAATGCTACACTCTCAGAAATAAAGTTACAAAATTTGTCCGTGGGGGGGGGGGGGGGGGGGGGGGTAACAGGGGTCCTTAAAAGTACATATTAATACCTAAAAACTACAAATGTGTACCTCACAGTACCTTAAAAGTACAAAAGTGAACCTTAAATGTACAAAACTGTACTCTAAATGGTACTAATGTCCACCAGTACATTACCACCTTGAAAAGGTAACACCCCAGACATGAATACGGGTATTTTCAAGACCACAGCTTTTTCTACACACTTTGGTCATTCATCCACATGCAAATGGAGTATGGGGTCACTGAAACTAAAACTTTTTGAAAGCTCAAAAACTACCAGGGTCTGTGTAGTCGCGCAGTCAGTAAAACCTGAGTTTTTGGCTTGTCCATACAGTTATTTCTGTTGTGTGGCGTCAGATTGTGTGGCGCAATCTACTCTGTTTAAAAGACGCGCGTGTCTGTGCAATAGCCAAAATACTTTTTGCTAATAATTGTGCTAACAGGGCTTATAATATGTATACTGATACATGGACAATTATCCCACTTCATTTCGGAGCAGATGTGTCATGTCAGAATGCAGTGCTATACTGACAGCCAATTGACAGCCAATTGGTAATAGTAACCCTTTTTCGAGGCTTCTGATTGGCCAACATGACTTTACGGTTAGGAGTATATCGCCACCTGTTGCTTTGGCATGCTTTTGACAGTGTTTCATAAGATGATTTAGTGTTTCATGTGGACGAGCTTTTTTTTTTTAACTGTGCATGTGTGGATGAGTTTTTTTTCTAATGGAGGAAAAACTCAAAAAGAAAACTAAAAAAAAACCTGTGTTTGTGTGGACATGGCCTCAAACTGGTCTGAAGCAAGCAGAAGGGGGAGTAAATGATAGAATGTTCATTTTTGAGTGAACAGAATTGTTTTGAGTTAGAATCGGTCTAACCCGATTCAATAATGCTAAGCTAAGCTAAGCTAAGCTAAGCTAAAATGCTCCTGCCAGATCCAGAGATTGGCTGAATGGATTCAAAAATGATAAAACTCAACTGTTTAACTGTAAAATGGAGAGTTTAATTCAATAATTTTCCTTCAGTCCCTTGTTTATCAGGGGTCGCCACAGCGGAATAAACCCCCAACTATTCCGGCATATGTTTTACACAGAGAATGCCCTTCCAGTCACAACCAAGTGTATGGCCCAGAGAGTGTATGGGAAGCACCCATACACTCTCACATTCACACACACACTCATACGCTATGGCCAATTTTTATTTACCCAATTCACCTATAGCACATGTCTTCGGACTGTGGGGGAAACCGGAGCACCCGGAGGAAACCCACGCCAACACGGGGAGAACATGCAAACTCCACACAGAAATGCCAACTGACCCAGCCGAGATTCAAACCAGTGACCTTCTTGCTGTGAGGCAACAGTGCTAACCACTGAGCCACCCAAAATGGAGAGTTCCTTTAACGTAAATATACCCTAATCTAAAGGAAAATGGTGCTACCTATGTCATCTTAGTCATTTCATGTAGACTTTTGATGTTCAGCCAGTGTAGACAAGTTTTACAAAACAACATTCTCTGGTCTGAATTCAGTTGCATCAGTAAGAGCCTAATTTGCTGTGTCTGCATGTCATCAGTGGGTTGCGGTTCAACTGCACTAGAAAAATCCCTATTACAAAGCCCATTTTGCTGGTCACTATTGTGTTGATGACTAACACAAAAGCTACTGCCTGATCCAGCAGGATTCCACTCCGCTCTGACATCCCAGTGACATCTCTTCACAGTTTAATGACTTACCAAAAAAAAGAGCACAACTGTTATGATTGACCCTTTTTCTCCTTTTGTCTTCCTTCCTTCTTTTTGCCCTTCCCTCCTTCTCCAGCCTGAAACAATAGAGGCACATGAAGCATGAAGTTAGAGATGATTTTATGAGTTGTTATACAATACCTCGTCTGTAGGGACATTGTTCCTAATGCCAATCCATTGTAGCACAAAACAAAAGCTATAAGAGATTTTTTTTTGTTAGTCTCTACAACAATTCATCAACAATTTTCCCTTTTAAATTTTGTTCTTATTGAGCAAAACCTGTATACATACTCTTCCTAAGGATTATAAATATTGCAACACATTTTAATAAAATACGCATTATATTTTTGATAAATATTTTGAATATATAAAAATAAATTCTATATAACTAAATGTCCAAATTTTATATAAAAACATAATTCCTTATTAATAATATAAATATTAAGTTTATAAGTTTTTAAGAATAAATAAATATTGAATTCATTTATAATATTCATTCATTCATTCATTCATTTTCTTTTCGGCTTAGTCCCTTTATTCATCAGGGGTCGCCACAACAGAATGAACCGCCAACTTATCCAGCATATGTTTTATGCAGCGGATGCCCTTACAGCCGTAACCCAACACTGGGAAACACCCATACACTCTTGCATTCACACTCATACTCTATGGACAATTTAGCTTACCCAATTCACCTATAGCACATGTCTTTGAACTGTGGGGGAAACAGGAGCACCTGGAGGAAACCCACGTGAACATGGGGAGAACATGCAAACTCCACGCAGAAATGCCAACTGACCCAGCCGGGGCTTGAACAAGGGGCTTGACCTTCTTGCTGTGAGGCGATCGAGACCCACTGCGCTACCGTGACGCCCTCATTAATAATATAATTTATTTAATTTACATTTATTACTATTTATGCATCTATAAACGTACATGTTGTTTATGACATGCTTTACAGATTTTTTGTTAGTTTATATGAAACAATATTTGTTTAAAGTTGTAAAAGTAAATCATGCTTATGTAAAATATGTATAAAATATGTACTCTTTGGCCTTTAGTATGTCTAGAAAGTCATTCATTTTTCATTCTTTCTTCTTGAATGCAGCTTAAATTATGGAATGTTTACATCAAAAACCTTAATATAAATATATACTAACATCTACACAAATGCCCAGTATAATATGTTTCATATATACACTCACCGGCCACTATATTAGGTACACCTTACTAGTACCGGA
The DNA here is from genome assembly GCA_903798115.1 of Danio jaintianensis. Classification (NCBI taxonomy): domain Eukaryota; kingdom Metazoa; phylum Chordata; class Actinopteri; order Cypriniformes; family Danionidae; genus Danio; species Danio jaintianensis. The sequence goes on along the minus strand of CAIGQV010019950.1, from coordinate 2,270,396 downwards.
TTGGACCCACTTTTGCCTTCAGAACTGCCTTAATCCTTCGTGGTATAGATTACTGGTACTGGATTACAAGGTACTGGAAATATTCCTCAGAGATTTTGGTCCATATTGACATGATAACATCACGCAGTTGCTGCAGATTTGTCAGCTGCTTATCCATGATGCGAATCTCCCATTCCACCACATCCCAAAGGTGCTCTATTGGATTGAGCTCTGGTGACTGTGGAGGCCATTTGAGTACAGTGAACTCATTGTCATGTTCAAGAAACCAGTCTGAGATTATTTGCGCTTTATGAAATGGCACATTATCCTGCTGGAAGTAGCCATCGGAAGATGGGTACACTGTGGTCATAAAGGGATGGACATGGTCAGCAACAATACTCAGGTAGGCTAGGTTGGTACTAATGGGCCCAAAGTGTGCCAAGAAAATATCCCCCACACCAGTACACCACCACCACCAGCCTGAACCGTTGATACAAGGCAGGATGGATCCATGCTTTTATGTTGTTGACGCCAAATTCTGACCCTACTATCCGAATATCGCAGCAGAAATCGAGACTCATCAGACCAGGCAACGTTTTTCCAATCTTCTATTGTTCAATTTTGGTGAGCCTGTGCAAATTGTAGCCCTAGTTTCCTGTTCTTATGCTGACAGAAGTGGCACCCGGTGTGGCCTTCTCCTGCTGTAGCCCATCCGCCTCAAGGTTTGATGTGTTGTGCGTTCAGAGATGCTCTTCTGCATACCTAGGTTGTAACGAGTTATTTGAATTACTGTTGCCTTTCTATCAGCTGGAACCAGTCTGGTCATTCTCCTCTGACCTCTGGCATCAACAAGGCATTTGCGCCCACAGAACTGCCGCTCACTGGATATTTTCTCTTTTTCGGACCATTCTCTGTAAACCCTAGAGATGGTTGTGCGAGAAAATCCCAGTAGATCAGCAGTTTCTGAAATACTCAGACCAGCCCGTCTGGCACCAACAGCCATGCCACGTTCAAAGTCACTTAAATCACCTTTCTTCCCCATTCTGATGCTCGGTTTGAACTGCAGCAGATCGTCTTGACCATGTCTACATGCCTAAATGCATTGAGTTGCTGCCATGTGATTGGCTAATTAGAAATTTGAGTGAACGAGCAGTTGGACAGGTGTACCTAATAAAGTGGTCGGTGAATGTATATTAAAAGCTCAAGCTTTTTTAAAGCATGGAAGGATTCTGATTGGCTATCAATGCTTTTTTTTCATGATGACGTTGTTTTTTTTTAACTGTTTCTTTTATACTTAGAAATATTTTAGATCTTTATCATTATAGTTATTGTTTTAGTTGTGAATAAGTTTAACCTTTGTAGCTTTAGCTTTAGCTGAAAATCAATGGGACCTAAAGATGAACTCCAGCTGAAACAGTTTAGCTGACTCAAGATCCCACGCAATTTTTTACTCTGTTTTGAATTCTGTGTGGGAGCAATATTAAATGTGCATGTCCACACACACAGCTAGACAGAACACAGCATATCAATAAACAGTTGCTTACTTTATTAATGAAGCCACTTCAAACCAAAATCCTGAGTTAGATTTCTAAATAAAGCAGGCTGTTCCAAAATGTTCTGTATATTGCAGTCCTGCACTATACTAGCATGAGCACTGCACACAAGTCCAACCTCAGTGTGCTCTCTGTAGGGCCCGGGGCCACCCTCTTCCTCCAGCTCGGCCCTACTGGCCTGCCGGGAACGTTTCCCACGTTTCCGCTTGCCTTTCTCCTCCACACCAGCTGAACGACGCACCACTTTTCGGATGACCTACGACAAGGGTTTAAATCTCTCAAGGTACTGTTTATACCCACACAGAGACAGATGGATGATAACAGACATGGTAAAGTTAAGACATGGCGACACTGCTAGAGGTGGGCATAGACATTACTTTTCTGGTGACTAAGTTTCCATCTTCGTCTGTGTACTGCTCTTCTGTCACAGTCTCACCAGGGATGTTTTTGGCCTGATCACCCTACAGAGGTAGGATGCATGATGAGACATTACATTTAAACTTACTTCGTACTGATTTTCAACATAGACACACATACACACATAGGGTCTCATTCATTAAAAATGCATAGACACATTTTTTTGTGTACGGACAGTTTCGTGAGTAAGTCATGAATAGGGCCAGACAGAATCTGTCAACATTTTTTGCTATTTCTGTGCAGAATTTTGTACAAAATCTGTGGATTTATGTGGAATGATTTTGGGAGTATCATAACTAAAAACTTAGTATATGAAATAAAAAATAATACCTTTTTTTACTTTACAATGAAAATCCAATTGGATCCATTTAATTGGTAAACAAAGCAAGTCTCTCATATATCTACTAAAAGACAGAAAATGTTACTTTACAATCTGTATTGCAAATAAATCATATGAACATTTTCATATTAGTCAATAATATTACTGAAATTAATTTCAAAACTGAATAGATATAAATTTACACACATTTACACAAGTAAATATATAGACTCAATGACTGGCTAAAAATCTTCGGATTTCTGCGCACGCAGATTCCATGTGGCCTACTCATGATTCATCAAAATCCTTCGTACAAAAATGTATTCTAAATGTGTGAAAAGATTCAAGAACAACTTATATCACATGTACGCAATAATTATGTATGCCTCCGGGGCCTTATAAGCATGTATAAAGTACCTTAAATATAATTAGATGTTATTTACTTAGGGTAGGTGAAAATTAACTAGATATTAAAAATTTATAATACAGTATATACAGTATGGACCTCTTAAATAGAGGGATGGCACACTTAGTACTGCTTTAAGACATTGCGGCGCATGCTCATGCTCCAACGGTCCATTTCCAGTGGCACATTGCGAGCGCAGTAGAGTGAGTGTTTTCAATTCATTCAGTTGGAAGATTGTGAACGTTGACACTAATATTTTGTATGAATGAACTAAAAACGCTCACTCAGCTGTGCTCGCAACATGCCAGTGGAAACACGCCGTGAGGAGAGAGCACACAGATATGAACAGGCAGAAAAGCAAGCAGCTTACAATGATGGAGATTGATTCAAGGATGACGGCTGTTGGACGTGACCGAATTATAGGACATTATTTTTGCTTTACATGTATGACTGTATTATGATGTGCGTCAAATTGATAAACTATTTCGTTTAATCCTTTCCCTGCCATTGACAAGAGAAAACACTTCCCTGCCATTGACGAGTTATTTGGCAATCCGTGTTTTAGGTGTACTATGGTAGGGAAAGCCCTAACGCATGTCCTGAGTGATAGATATATATATAATTAATGTCATTGAAATGAAACCAAACCTGTAAAATCAGTATTCACAAAATGAGGTTATATTACGTAGCGAAGCTTAAAGCTAACATGGAGGATTAGTAGTGATGCTAACTTTAGCGCGCACCTTTAATTAATAAAAGAGAAAGGAGGACGTATGAAAGAAGAAAACAGAGAAAAAAAACACTTCAGAAATCACAGCAACTTCTTCATAAAAAGTTGGCAATGCACTAATCACTTCATGCCCTTTTAGCACACAGGCTAAAGCACACAAAAAACTCTGTAGCACACAAAACCGGTCCAAATCTACAAGAGTACCACTCGTAGTACCTTCAGAATCACTCTCCGCCGATACACCCTGGTAGTGACAGTCTCTTCCTCATCAGAGCTGGATTCATTATCTCTACGAGCTTCCTGCTAGAGTTGGGTCAGCACATTACAGCGGTGCATGAGCCATCACGCTCATATGAAGTGACCTTGAACTAATGTTTTTCAAGTTACAAGTCTTCAGTGTGTTCAAGAATGGATGGTGACCCTTGATAATGGTTATTATTTCATTCGATGTAAATGTAATCCCATTTACATGTGCAGTTATAATCAGTCTAATGCTTTCTTATGTAGTCAAGTTATAGTCTGTATAGGTTTATATACTTTTCATACATAATTGTGTATTTTAAAGCTGAAATATAATACACACCACCATTTACCTCTGTTGTAAGCAAGGTAAGATGTAATGTGCATATAAACTGGAAGATGTCAAGCTCTAATTATTTTATGTATGTTTGTTAGCCCCTCTAATAGGACTTCAGTACTTCTTAATAGGGCTGCACTATCAATCAAAATTATGAACTATGGCTCTGCGTAGTAAAAACTGCTCCATCTGATAGCAGGTGCTGAAGATTGTATACTGATTACACAATCAGCTTTACTGACAAAATGCACATGGAAATCACCTCAGATCGTGCTGTACTACTTCTTAATTTCCTATATTAAAAGAAATTCTTTAGAAATGACCTGAATAACAGTTAGTATAGAGGGTATGTCCCAATCCACTGCCTACTTGTGATTCAAGTACAACTAAAGACTTGATCTACTAGGACACTGATTGCTCACTTGCCTATGACATGATTATAAAGTTAAAGCACATTAAATCCTGACTAGCATTGTTGGAATGACTCATAATCTTCATTGTAGCTTAACACTCTGGAAAGTTCAGACTAGATTTTGACATTTGCAGAAAAATAATACAGTGAAAAAGTTTTGGGCACTAAAATGTTGACAATAGAAGAGCCCTAAAGAAACAACTCCCTTAGTTCTGATTAAGGGAGCAGACTGAGGCCGTTCACATATCTCATCTAAAACCACGTGTAAAATGTGAGGTACGCTGGTTCCTCTACCAGTTTCACCCTGCTCATGAGGTTGCGGTCCCGTGGCGTCTGGGGTTGCTAAGCAACCATCAGCTGCACTCTCCAAGGAACCACTACTAACAAACCCTTGCTGTAGCTCTGATAGTTTAGAAAAGTTTAGAAAAACACCACAGTTTGGGTACTCTCCATTTAAGGTAATTAGTCTGCAGTTACTACCTAAGCTGACTGGTTGGTTCTTGTCATATGACACACAGTGTACTTGAGGCATTCTGAAAAGTTGAGATGTTGTCAACTCACTGTACTATAGGTGTGCATGAAAAAAGCAAGTGAGTGTCACAACCACATTACATGCATTTGCCATGCCTCTCCATTTGAAATAACAAACTTGAGTCGCCAAAAGATGCGATATGTGAACGGTCCCTGAGACACCCCAAGAAATGGGAATACTTATTTAGTTACAAACCTGGTTTATCTATCTTAGAAAATTTCCAGGGCATTGGTGTCATTATTTAAGATCTCTTAAATAATACAGTACCTGGACTTTAGGCTCGGAAATGCCCTCCTCCCTGTTGTTTGGTCCTCTGTCTTCAAGAACCTCACTGCTTGCTTCGTCTCGCTCAGAGTCTTTCCTTGCTTTGCCCTTTGGTTTGCTGGAAGACTCACTGGTGTCTGGCAACAACAGAGCTTGGCTTTGGACCTCTGGATGTTCTCCATTTTGCCTCTCAGCTTGCACTCCAGGCGTTGAGGACTTTAGCTCTTGGCTGTAGAGGCATAGAAATTTGGAATATGTTACTTGATTGATACCTAAACTGCTGAGCTTGTGGAATAAGATGATTACAGTTTGCGATAGAGGTCACAGTGCTAACCTGGTCTCTCTTTGCCCTTGTTTCTCAGTACCCAGTCCTTGGCCAGTTGTCATCTTTCCATTTGCGCCAGACGTCTCACTCTGCAAACCTGAAATTGAAGACATGTCTTTTTCTGCCTGCTGTACTTGAGAGAGGATCGCTTGTAGCCTCTCCTCAGTCATCTCCTCATCCTCTGAGCCTTCCTCCAACTTAATAGTCTCCAAGAGAGACTTTATTTTATCTTGAGTCATCTCTTCGTCTTCTTCGTCAAACCCAGACTTGCCACACTCTTCAACAGCTTCACTGGCAGAGGCACAAATGGGAAGCATGAGCTGGGCATCCTTCTGCTCTTTTACCGGGCTGTTTGGGAAGACATCTGATTCAATGGAGGTTCTCTCACTGTCATGCTGTTTAGACTGAGCTACCAATTCCTGACTGACAGCAAGGTCATCTTCAGCAGACCCATCCTCCTGGGCAACAGATTCCCGGCCTCCAATAGTGGTGTCCTCCGCCATGACGGTAGGCGGCTTAGTATCTGCAGACACTGGGCCACTACAGGTTGTCAAGGACAGTTCACTGGGTCTAACAGGGGCACTAGAGGGGAACTTTAGCATACTGTCTTCACTAAAGAAATCATCATGGCGTAGAGGGGTAGGGGGTTCATAGTTCAGCTCTGTGGGACTCATGAGCTCCAGCTCAATGTTGTGGTAACCTGAGTGATACAACACAGTGAGATGGAGCCAAATACCACTTGTGCACAATGCCACAGCAACAGATGTTATGACAGAGGCCTTTGAAAATGTCATGGAAGAGAATGTGTGTTTGGTGATATTGAGGATTTATTAAGCAATAACATTGGTTTAAAATGAATATTCTGGGTTATTTTTAGAACAAAAAGTAGTTCATTTTAAAATTCAAATAAACAAGATTCATATTTTCATATTTCTGTTAAAGCTTCTGATACACGTGCATCTGATAGACCCTCATTGTAATTGGATTTTCACATGGTTTTCTGTGGTATCAACAAAAATCAAAGATATTCAATAGCAAATAGGTAAACCCAGAATATTCCATTACAGATATACTATTAGGTTAATCAACATGTGGTACAATAAGTATGGTTTTAGAAAGCTTAACCTTTAGCTTGCCATGTAATTTTCAAAGGCACATAATTAAAACACTAAATGTATAGTTCAGGAACAGTGGGATCCTGACGTAAATGGAGGAAGATGGAAGATGACGAAGAAGAGGAAACAGACTGAGATTGTTTGGTCAATACTTTGGGGATAGGAGACACAGATGATGTGGATAAAGTAGGAGTAATAGAAACTATCACTGACACCAGGTACCAAAAAAAAAGGAAAATGAAGCAGAACAAGATGTTGAACAGTGTTAGATAACATGAGACGTATCAGGATGATGCTTCTATATGAAGGTAAGAATGCAGTGTTAAAAAGAGTTACCATAGCATGAGTGAAGAGCTTTAGCAAGAGCTAGCACTGATTTACTCCACCACATAGAAAACAACTATGCTAAACAGTGCTGCCCCACTGTGTTTTGAAATGAGGCAAAGGTGTTGCTATGAAAGACGTTGAAAGGCAGTGAAGAAGAAGCTGGTCTGAATTTGAAGCAGAAGCACTCTATCAGGAAGGTTCAGAGGATTCTGGGATACTGGAGGATCAGGCAGTTTGACAGCAAGCAGACATTCCATAGTAGCCAGAGCCATGCTATCGATATAGCCCAAACTACTGATCTACTGTTAGCACCACACAGAGAGAAACATTAAGGCAATCATGCTGTAAAAGCAGGTTGGATACTAATATTATGTTTTCATGTATGTGTCATATCATAGAAAAATCACAGAGAATTAGAGAAAATCTTGGAACACTATTGCGACTGCTAATAGCTAGCTGCTATTGTTTTTGGAGTATACTCAGTATACACATAAACATAATGTTTATCTTAATACAGTGTGAACCAAATCTTAAACCCATCAGACCCATCACACAAATATATTATTTAACCTTAAACTTAATCATAATAGAGCACAAGAGTTAGCGCTCACTTTATAAGGGGCCTTGGATCCAACATAGTTATCCAACTTTTCCATATACAATTTGCCAGTCAATTTTTTTTTTTATAAAGGTATGTATTAAGGAAGTGTATTTAGCAACCTCATATGTATGGGTAATAGAGTTGGTATGGTCTCTATTGTAATATCCACTGCTGAGATGGGATTAAGTTCTGATTCAGCATTAGCTTATGTACTTTATAGCAGCATGCTTTAATGCTTTCATACAAACACACAATCATACTAATTCAATATATATGATCACACTGATCCCTGACTGGTCCAACACCAGGCTGGAAAAGAACAGTGCTCATAATTGGCGAATCTAATTTATTAGAAAGTAAGATTGAGATTTAAACTTAAACTTGAGTTTAAGTTTACACTGGGTTTGAATTTAGAGCAATAAGTGTTTTGCCATGATGGTTCTATGAATCTACAGATTTGTGAGAAACATAGAGAAGCAGAGTTCAGGTAGATGGGGCTAAACTTTACCATCAGCCTGCTCCTGGGAAACTGCGCTATCATCTGCAAAACATCTTGTGCCTGAAATGTTACCATAGTCAAATATCGGCCCTTCCAGCAATGTCACAATATCCAACCGATTGATCTTAGTCAGGACCGCAGCTAAGGCATCCGCTAAAAGTAGAAAAGAAAACAGTTTTGATGTTGTTGTAGCATATGCTATTAAATAAGACTTTTATTTTATAATAGCTGACTTGCATACATAGATCCAAACCCCACCCACCCTTCTCCGCTCCATATAATTAACCCTCATTCAGTAAATATGTAGTCCCTAAGCATACTTACTTGTAGCATTTTTACCATCTCTGTTAACCCAGTTCTTTAATAGCATGAAACTCTGAGCCGTCAATGAGTTGGGGTTTTCCACACGGATTTGATTTATCTCATCAACTGAAAATTCCATTTCCCTGGCCATCTCTGCAACACATTAAAAATAGATTAATGTCTCCTCTGTCTTTACCACTCCCTGTACACATGCGCACAGTACTGCAGTCACTGCAGATGGCACACCCTACTGATCACAGCAGCACCAATGCTTTGAGAAACAACAACAAAGTAAAAGCCATATGTGCGCAATAATATTAATTCTAAACATAAGCATTTATTCCTAAAAGAATCTCAATTACAGTATTTTCATAAATTACTTAACTAAAAACACAAAGGCATAATCATAGAGCATATTTGTGCTAAAGTGGTAATGCATCACTTTGTCCTCTAGGTGGTGTCATTTCTTACCAGTCCAACTCAGGCCAAGATGATCTGCTACAATAGCCATACGCAAATCTGTTCTTTCACAGGGGGTCTGAGGGCCTGAGAGCAGAAGAGGAAAGGCCATGAAAAACTTTTAAAGCTTATATCAGTTAGAGTAGCTTAAAAAGTAATAAAGCACACTACCCTTTTCTGATCAACCAAAGAGTATTAAAAGTCTTGGGGAGATTTTGAAATAATTTGACAACAACAAACAAAATGAGTCCATATATTAGCAATATTAGGTTGAGGGACATTGATCAGAAAAGAGTTTATTTTTAAATTAAGTAAATTTAATTTTTATATTGTCTATTAACTGTCAGTGGCTTTAAAATGTTAGATTTGTGAGTGAACCCTACCACAGGAAATGTTTTAACCTTCTAACAGTATCATTTTAATCAGAAAAAACATACAAATAAAAAAGACACAATTCAATTGTCTCTACAACTACAGAAGAGCATCTCAAACGTGAATTCACAGAATTAAATGAAACTGAACATGCGGCATCTTCATTGCTGTGCTAGGACTGCATCTCTGCGTGGGCTCACGAGATCTACAGGCTTCGATAGCACCTCACAAGAACTAGGAACCAATATAAATGGCCAGCAACCCACTAACACTGGCATGCTACAGTAAAACTGACTAATCCATAGAAAGAGATCTGAAAACAGGTTTAGAGACCAGTACACAAGTACACAAAGAGAGAGAAAATGACAAATGACAGAGATGACATCTACAGTCAGGTCACACCACAGGCAATCACAACGGCTCATGCAACTAAGATCATACAAGTGGAAAGTTTTACAAACTAGGCTCGATCTCCACGCCGGGGGCCACTTGAGGCCCAGCACCCTGACTGCCTTCACCTCCATCAGTCCTCCTACTCCTCCTCCTCCTGTCTCTGCCGGACTGCTCAACCTGTGATCTCACGTCTCTAGCAGACCTGGATGTACTGGAGGGTTCCAAGGCTTCTGATAAAGATGTGTTCCTTGATGTGCTGCTTTCTTCATCGTGATCATATGTCTGTATCTTTTTGTCATCACTGGAAAGGCAACCCACCACCTTTACTACACTACTTGTTTTAGAATGACTACTTTTCCCAACATCACGTAAGGGCTTATGACCATATGTACTGCCTGATGTATTAACCAGACCTGTTTTTGTCTTTTTGTTTGTCATTATTGCTTTTTTGATTGGCAGTGGTTTAACTTTCTGTTTTGCCATTGTAGTGGTTTTACATTTACGCACTGGTGAGGAACTAATGTTTTTGACATTCATAATTGGAATTCTAGATTTAGGTTTTACATCTGGGAATGGATCTAAACGATTTCTGGCCTCCACTCTAATCTTTTGAATTGGGCTCAAAGATGTTTGATCTTTTTTACAACTTAGTTTTGCATGAGGGGCTCTCACTGGCAACATAGATTTTCTTGTAATGTCTTTGCACTTGGAGATTACATTACTATTCTCTAAACTACCATCCCTGCAAGTACCAGTGTCCTTTCTTACCAAATCCTCACATGCATTTTTTACTAGAACTGAGCTGAGATCAGTAACTGACATGTGTTTTGTTTGCACAATGCTTTGTAGCAAGCAGTCAGTTCCAGCATTTAAGGCCTCCAAATTAACATTATTGCTGCAATTTCTGGAATTACTGCCAGTTGTCTTGAGGTATTCTTGTGACTCTGCCCATGATGAGTCTGCCCTTTGATTGTACTCGCATGTTCTATGGGTTTCTGGTCCTATTAGATGTGCAGTATCTGGTAATAAACCTTGAGAACTATCCCAGTCTACACAAACTAAATCTCTCCTCTCAACATTAGAAGACTTCAGTCCTATCTTAAAAGAAGAACATAAAGAATTGACTTCTGAGTAGGGGGGAGGCTCCATGTCATGAGATGTGTCTGAGTGGTCAGTGCATATCTGAATGATATTGTATGATATAACTGTGTTGTCCTCCAACTTAACTTGTGCTCTCTCAACTATCTGTGAATTTGAGGTGACTACATTTGGTTTTCTGACCCCATCCCCTATCCTCCCTCCAAATGTATGCTCACCAATCTGAAAAAATTGCAGCCTCTCTTCAACAAAATCCCTCTTGCTCATGTCAATCGCACCACTGCGGGTCATCTCAAACATCTTCCCTTCGTGGAAGGGGAAAGGGTTAGGCTCGCTAGTTGGTGTGCTTTCATCAGTTGGGGTTCTTGCAGGAGTTGTGTCAGGGGTTGTTGCTGCAGACTTGTCATCTACTGCTAACCCAAATGGCCTGGGTTCATCATCTTTAATTCTAGCATCCACTACTTCATCTTCTCCTCCCTTGCTTGACCAAGGATCAAAGCCTTTTGTTGCAACAGTTTTAAAAGGAGTATTAAACTCCTCATCTAACTTGTAACTGAAGTAAGTGTCCGAAAGTCCTCGATCAGATTGTTTTCCATCCTTTTCACAGTCTTTTCCATTTGTTCTGTTTGAAGAATCAGTTTTAGCTTTGGTCTTTTTGCAGTCCTCAGCTGGTGATTCTTCTTGAATTACTTCAAGTTTACTTTGGCAACGGTCACTTGGTCTAGACATATTATCTGATCCCCAAATATCTTTTCTGTTCTCATTGGGAAATCCAAAAGGTTTGGCTATAGATTCACTTAAGCCATCATCCTCATCCTGAAGTTCATATCCATCCAGTGAGTCAATCTCAGTGGCATCAGTGTCATGAGAGAACTCTGCAGTTGTCGCTATTGAACAATCTGTGATGGACTGATCATTGCCATTTTGTTCATAATCATAATCTTCTGATTTTTCATTACCATTTTCCCCTGGTTCTTTATCATTACCATTCTTGTCTTGTTTTTTTGATTGGCCGTCCTTCAAGTCCTGGTTCTCATCAATTTTAAAGGTATATTTCTTTATTGGAATGGGTTTAAAGACTGATTCCTCGTCACTTGAATCACTATCATTAGCTCCTGGGGGCACAGGAGATGGAGGCTGGACTCTTATTATGGGTTCAGCAAGAAGATGTTTATCATGCTCCTCTTGGAGATTTACTTCCATCATTTCAGTCTCAGCCTCTGAGGAAGGAGTCGACCCTTTTTTTTCAGGCTGTGATGAATCAGACTCTAAGGGTGGTGGAGGAGGAAACTCTATATATGCAACTCTTTTGTCTTTTGTCTCCTGAACAGTTTCATTTTTACCACTGGCTTCTTTTTCTGGTCCAGATTCTTTTAAAGAATGATCTTTGCCTTGTTCACTATCTTCAGATTCTTCTGAAACCTCAGCTATCGGGCTTGTAATACCTGGCATAAATGCAATAAATGGATCAGGAGTTCTCGAAGTAAGATCATAGCTGACCTCTTCTGAGCTTGGGGTCTCTGGGGTCATAGGACTTTTGCCAGAGCTATCGATAAAAGAGAACTGTTCTAAGGTGTCATCATCTGGGCTGCCTTGAGGAGATGTGGGCTGTTTTTGCTTAACTGCATAAACTGTCCGACTTTCTGAGCCAGATACCTTTTTGAATGTTCCATTTGTTCCTCCTCCCATGTCTTTATCAGACTGCTTCCCCATTTGCACACTTACATAAACTGGTAAAGTTTTAAGCCCTTTGAAACTTTCTCTTGTTGTAACTGTGAATTTTTCCACTGAACTAGTGTCACTTGTTGTTCTTCTTTCAACAGAGACTTCTTCCGGTTTCGTTGTTGAAGCATCTTCTTTCTGTAACTCTAAACGGCCCTGGACCCTTGGTCTTGTCAGGGTAGGTATGTGCGATAGGCTCCTTTCAGATAATTTACTGACTGTGTCTTGATTCTTGTTCTTTGACTGGTTATTGTCTAAGGAACCAGAGGTTGTTCTCATGGGAATATGAGAATCTGTCTTTTTCTTTAGGGTCTTAATCTGGCTGTCATTTCTACTGATATTATCCTTTGACAAGGCATCTGTTTTAAAGGAGTCATTTTTAATGTCACTTTTTAAGTACCGTTGTTCTTTAATATCATTAACTGCACTATGTCTGTCTGCACTATATCCATCTTTCAAGTCATGCACTTTAGTAGAGCTCACTAGAGTTTTATCAATCCCCTGATCCTTAATTTTCTCAAACAGCGAGGCTTTTTTTGCAACATTATTTGATGTAGTAGATTTTTCAAGTAAAGCTTTTTCACCTGATTGCTTTGAAACAGTAGTTCTTTGAGGACCTTGAGATTTACAACTCTGAGGGTCTACTTTACTTTGATCAGTTTCTGTTAGCTTTCTAGAAGGTGACTGTCCTTCATCTGCAGAATCTGACTTTGACGGTTTTGAACCAGTGAAAAATTGATAAACTGGTAACTTACTTTCTGGTGTTTTTTTGGATTGTGCTATAGGTAGATTCTTATCCTGTTTCTGTGCTTCTGTTTCAAACTTCTGTCGAAAAGAACTCACTTTAGATGTCTTAACTGGGACTGGGGGGCCTGCATTACCTGTCTTTGCCTGCTGAGGAGATTCATGCTGTTTTGGCTTATCCTCACTAAACTGTGACAGCTTATGCCTCTCGGGACTGTTTGGGAGGCTTGCACTTTTCCTTTCATTTGTACACCCAAACATTTTCTGCCTGCCTTTCTCCCATTCATCAGCTGTGCTCTTTTGCTTTTTCTCTGGGCTGCTGCACATTGAGCTTGGCCCTGACCGTGTCTCCCGTGAAAATCTTGTTGGTTTCTTTTTCTCAGGAGACTGAAGCTCATCATTTAGCTTTTCAGTTTTATCTCTAAAAAACTGTGAGACCTCACTCAGTTTTTCCTCTGCCTCTTTAATGGTCCGATCTACTCTGTCCTCATAAATAAGTTTCTCTCTATTCCTGTCTTGCCTATCTTGGGTGAATCGCATCCAGACTGCATGTTTAGGGCTTCCTGGTTCTGTGGTGTAATGTAATACTGTAACTTTGTCAAATTGCTCATCTTGTGGGGGATATTTACCTGATTTCTCTGATGCATCTCTTGCTGACCTTAATTTGGACTCCTTCCTTGGGGCAGTTACTTTGTCTCCATATACGCCTTCTGCCCCTTGTACCTCAGTGGCTATGCTATGTGTCTGGTCTGCCACTGAATCCTCAGTATCAGAATGGGATATGTCTAAGTTTTCTGAGAGCAACATTTTCTCAGCAAACCTGTATGACTCCCCTCTCAACTCAGACAATTCGTCATCATGATACTCAATTGAATGCTGGCTTAGAAGCTTTAACGCTTTATATGATTCATCAGCAATAAGCTGAGCTGAACTGGGACGACTCTCTTCCTCCTGAGAGACAGGTGTATTAACTCTGGATGTGTCTAGGAAGGACGGCAGTGTTTCCTCTGCAGTAAGTTCCTCTTCATCTTGAAGAACCTCATAATCACCATCAACCCTCTCAACAAGCTCCCTGAGACCTCGGTCCCTCTTGCATATAAAGTCTGGATGTTTTTTAGTTTCTCTGATTATAACTTCAGTCGGGTCATTTGTATTGCCCTTTTCTATGTGTACCTCAATAATTCTCTCAACTTTGGGTTTTTTGTCCTTTTCAAGGAACCTTGGGGACAATTCATCTCCTTTAATGGTATCTTGGCCAGCTTTGTGCTCAAATAAACCAGCTAATTCTTTGGAAGGGTCTCTCCCAGACTGAAAAGCTTTCATTATGTCTCGGACTGACATAGTTTCTTCAATCCTGTCAGAACCAGCATCTTTCAGTTGAGGTTTGTGGTAGACCATTCGAGTTGTAGTGGTAATATGAGTTTCTTCTTTGAGGCATGCCAACTCATCAGAGCTGACTTTCATCTGCAAGGCTTTTACCTTATCATTGATTGAGCTAACTGCTGACTCAGGTTCAACTGGAGGCTTCAAAGCTGCTGCCTCATCCATTAATGGTTCACAGACCTCATCAGGATGTTCATAACTCCTGATGACATGAACAACCTCAGTTCTGGTTTCTGTTATGACAGGGGGAATAGGCACATCTGTGAATGGGGGTTTGGGCCCTGTGCTCTCTGCACTTTGAGGAGCCGATGGGGTCTTTTCACTTCTGGTTTCAAAACCACTATCTGAGAGAGGACTCTTATCTTGCTCATGGGAAAAATCATCAGGAGATTCCAAGATAGCATCAGTGCCACTATATGTGTCTTGAGTTAATTTACTTAAGTCTTTCTCTGAGGGTGAGGTCCTCATACCGGTGGGTGGCATTTTGAGCTTGTGCTCAGGCTTCATGGTGCGCTTCTGTTTTTCCTCACCTTCTTTCCTTATTTCATCATATCTGCTCTTTACATCAGCTATTTTTGAAAGGGAACTAGCACCAAGATCATTCATTAAGTAATCAACCACTTTGGCTAAATTGAGATCTTTGTCTGGCACTGACTGTGGCCCAACTGGAAGTGTTGGTTCAAATGTTGGCAGCGATCGCAGGGCACTGTGCCGTGCCTCCTCAATTTCATCTTTAGAGAACTCTTCCCATTCATCTTCTGATGCTCTCTCTTTTCGAGAGTTTTTGGCCTCACTCAGGACATCTTTCTTAAGAATTTCACTAACTTTGACAAGGTCCTCTTTAACTTTCTCAACCAAACTGAAAGTTTCTTCATCTTCAATCTTGGGTTCTTTAGAAACCCGTGAATGGAAACTTTTGGGTGTAGTTGAAGAGTCAGTTTGTAAGATTGCTGTCATTCTTATCAGATCTTCCTTCATATCTGCTACATCCTTAAGAATCTCTTGATTGGAAGTCAATGTGGGTGCGGCTGCTGCTTTGAGGACTGTTGGGGAAATGAAAAGTGAGGGCTTTGAGGGTTTCTTTCGTGTTGTAGAGGACTGTGTTTGGTTTTGTGTCTGAGGTGTGATTGTTATTTTTTCTGGAAGTTTCCTCCCCTGTGTTTCAGGGAGCACACTGACCACAGAGAATACTGGAACAGACATGGAAACAGATGACATTGGCGTGGTAGTGGTGGCTGGTGATCTAAGGGACTCATAAACAGAACTTGATAAGTGTGATCTTAAAGGTGACGATACAGATTTTAGTGCACTATAGTTTGACTTAGAGCCACCAGTAACTGTTCTCTCAGCCTCACTGAAGGCTGCACCAACACTGGCCGTCGCTGCTTGTGTTGTGGCCTGTATCCGTTCTTGTAAGCTATAAGCCCCTCCTGAAAACAGACGGGAAGATGAAGAGGAGGATATGGGGTATTTCATTGGTGAAACGGATCCATTTAACATGACTGTTTCAGTACTGGCTATTGAAGGCTTAGCTGATGAAGAAAGTGATGACAAAATTGTCCCCCTGGCTGCATCTGTGGTGGTTTTAATAGAGGATAGGCTTGATATGTTTCGAATGGGAGAGGACACTGCTATACTTGTGGGAGCCAGGGCGGATTTGAATGATGTGTAGGTATTTGTGGTTGACTTTATAGACTCAGATTGGGTCACTGTTGTGAAAGTTCTGTCTAACATGGATCCAGGTGACGAAATAAGGTTAACTCTTGAGGACAATGAGGCAGCAAGCCCCTTAATAGACACAGGATCCGTGCCAGTTTTACCCGGTGAAGACAGGAGACTAGAGATTGGAACTTGATTTTGGGGTTGTTGAACCACAGTCTTTATGGGAGATGACATTGATCTGTATGTTCTAATGGGTGATGCTACATCGCTAATTGATTTTGCAGGAGAAGCATTTGATGTTCCTAGGGTGGACTTGACTGGAGAGGCAGAGGAAATGGACCATACAGACTTTAGTGGCGAAGCAGATGGCGTGTTGGAAGGTGAACTGGAGAGGGAACCCAGTCCACATTTTGTTTGCCCAGGGACGGTAATAGGAGCAGTCGACCATGCCTGGTAAGATCTTGTTGAAAAGACAGGCTTGTGAGTGTAACCAGCAGGCAGTGTTCTTGTTGTACTTCGTTCAACTGTTTCTTTAAACAGACAAATGAAAATCCAACATAAAGTCAACAAAAAAAAAATGGTGGAAAAACAGAGAGACCAGAAGGAAAAAATTGGTCAGTGGCGATTGTCTTACAAGGAGGTAGAACAGCAGTTTTATGATCTGAAATGGAACTGAAGATGTGGATGGTGGCAAAATAAAGACGATCCAAAGAGATTCATGGCCCACAAAGGGTTCACAAAACAAAACTGAAAGCCAACAAAGCGCACACAAAAAAGGATGACAAAAATGATGAACCACAAAACTTAAATTGGCAAGACAAATGCATAGGTCCAGAGTAAAACAATTTCACTTTTGACTTTTGATGTGCTAAATTCTCCTGTGACTGACTACCTTCATTTGCTACAGTGCCTTTTATCTGTTTAGTTTTAAAAAAAGTAAAAGAAAAACATATCCTTCCCCAATTTGGGTTTTTTGACAAAAACAAAGGCTCCAAAACAAAAAGCATTCTTGTTCCTACGCTATACCAAAACATATTATGGCAAATGCAGGCTAAATGACTACAATTTAAAGTTCATAATATTGTGCATGTCATGCAGATCTGAGTAACCTTAGTGACAGGCAAGTCAGTGCAAACTGTGAAAGTACCCAAGAGAATCTACCTGTGAGACTTCATGCATTTCAGTCAAAAATGCATAAAATAATTTCGCACAATCACAAAGCCAAAAGGAGCAAGACCGGTTGTAAACAGGAATTTAAAAAAAAGGAAATGATTTTAAATTCGATGCCATAATGCATACTGTTTAAATGTTATGAAAAATATAATTCTTGCTAGTGGGGGAAAATGAACAAATAGGGAAAATAATATCTCACAAGCAAGCATGGCACACCAACTGAAATACCAAACTTACATGCAAACTAAACAACAACGAACAAACAAGAAACAAGCATGTGGACTCTGTTCATGTATGGTAAGAATGTGCAGATCAAACATTAATGTTTATGCCAGTTAAGATGGTACAGTAAGTGACATGTTAACTTTATTCACTCCCAAGAATTGGTTCTTAAAATAAGTTCATATATTAGTAAAAACATCAAACTCACTCGTTCCAGGCTCGGTCAGATAGCTGTAGCGCTTACGTAAGGCTAGAGATGCAAAGGTATGACGTCGTTCTGGCTTTTCAGTCTGTAACAACAACAACAAGAATCCTATCAGTTCTCTCATTATCAAGCCTGCTAATTAAAGTTAACTGTTCTTTTCGTCTGATAAAACACTATGATTATAAAAGAAAAACACTGATTTGGTCAGGTTTTATACTTTTACATTGTATTTTTGTTGCCTTGGCCTATACAGTCTTATTTAGCATCAAACAAAATCAATCCTACATTGATTTCCTTTAATTCTTTAGGCAATGGAACAAAAAGAATAACTACGATCGACTGGGTCAATGAGATTTTGTGCGCCGATGATCGGTACTTAATATTGAAACTTATTTTTATATGTTCTCCTTTAAATTCAAATATGGCTGATTTAATATGAGATCCATTTTAGGTCTCGACAGTCTAGGCAACAATACTTGCGCATGGATGAGTGAAAAAAGAATCAACTTGCAGAAAATTGCAGCAGCATGCTGTATGTGTTCTGTATGTGTACCCATGTTAAAGCCGCCTTAAAACAAACAAACAAATAATCCAGAGCTAAAGCAACTAGCACACCACATGGAAATGAGGGGACAGCACTATTACCTCTTCCTCGGGATCTGAATCCACATCCTTTTGGTTCCCAAGATGCATTGCAGAAACAGAGGGGATAACGTAATGAAAAGCAGGGGGGAAGAAACATCAGCATGTGAAAAAAGGCGATTGAGTTACCGCAAAGCCACAGTGAAGGAACATAAAGGGGCAAAAAATGAAAAGAAAAAAGCCGCAACCACAGAAGCTGCTGAAAAAAGCACAAGCCTGTGCACCTTCAGCCAAAGCAGGATCCAAATCAAAAGAGTGATTTGGGTCAGCCACAACAACAACAACAACACCAACTTGAAAGAAGCTTGAAACAGATAAAAGACACACTCAGGCAGTTTGAGCCAAGTTTAACCCTTAATGACTAGGAAGGCTGCTCTATCTTTCCTGAGTATGAAGATGGAATGATATGACGCAGATGATCATAGTTCAGCCTTACCTTCTTGAATCCTGGCAGTGTGATGTTTAAATTACAGATAGCAGTTTGAGCGAGACCCTTGGAGGTTTTGATCTCTCTGAGGAAGGACAGGCGGCCGCATGGCTCCTGGCTGTTGTCTCTGACCTATAGAGCACAAACAAATGTTACTACACTGTAAAAAACGCTGGGTTCCACACAATCGATTTGTGTTGGGGCAACATGAAAATATTAAGTTAACTTATTAGTTTTTTACAAATTTAAGTAGATTGAACATAAAACAATAAAGTTGTCCCAAAACAAAGCAAGAATAGTGTTGTTTCAGCTCATTTTAAATAAGTAGTATGAACAAACAACAAACGCCATTTTATTTGAGTGTACTGTCAAATTAATCCTCATGTCTAACTTGCATGGAATTTTCTGGATCGTAGCTAGTGGAAGCCGATGTATCAGCCCATTTTAAGTGATAGTTCAACACCAAAACATGAAAATGTACTCATCATTTACTCACCCTTAAGTGGTTCTAAAGTTTTATGAGTTTCTTTTTTCTGTTGAACACAAATGAAGATATTTTGAAGAATGCTGGATACCAGTAGCCTTTGACATCCATAGTAGGAAAACAGAAATCTATGAAAGTATTTCTTCAAAATGCCTTCGTTTGCGTTCAACGGATGAAGGAAACTCAAAAAGATTTGAAACTAATGAAATGACGATATCATTTTCATTTTGGGTTGAACTATCCCTTTAAATAAGCAGATGGTTTCAGCTAATAATAATA
This sequence comes from Danio jaintianensis, assembly GCA_903798115.1. Taxonomy (NCBI): domain Eukaryota; kingdom Metazoa; phylum Chordata; class Actinopteri; order Cypriniformes; family Danionidae; genus Danio; species Danio jaintianensis. The sequence continues at coordinate 2,250,772 of CAIGQV010019950.1, read as the reverse complement.
ATAATAATAATAATAATAATAATAATAATAATAATAATAATAATAATAATAATAATAATAATAATAATAATAATAAATAAATAAATATAAATTAATGAATACATTTCACATAAAGAAACTGCCTGTGCCATTTTTGTCATGACAACAATAGGTTTCATTCAAATTTGTAAATTAAAATGGGTAGTCCAGTTATACACAGTAATCAAATGAACTGTTTAGACAAAGTCATGAGAAAAATTTTGTTGCGCATCAAATAAATATATTTGTAAAATATCATTTCCATCATAGTTATTCATGCATTTTTCCTTCCTAAGTGAAATAATGTGCATTTAAGTTTAATTATATTATTTTAATAATTATTATTTAATAACAATAATTGTTTTAGAATTCATTTAGTATTCATTGTGCTGAATAATATAATTTAAGCTGATTTATTTTAATAAAGAAAAGGCATTTAATAATGAAAACAGTCACAAACCAAAAGAGGGTAATCGTGGGAGACAAATGAGCTACCTTCACACAGAATGGGAGTCTGTTTTCTTTGAAAGCATAGAAGTTAAAAACCAGCTGCTGTCCAGCTTTGATCAGAGGGGCCAAATTGCCGTAGCAGTCCACGTAGATGGGCTTCCCTTCCAGGACCTTTAAAATTGCCAGACATGTTTACAAGCCGTATAACATTTTATTTACTGTTATGTGCAAAAATCATAACAGTTTTACTTCATAAAATAAATATTCATCATGAAATATATATACCTCTATGTCTTTGCTTCTGGCCACCTCCTCAAAGTTTTCCTGTTGTTCCAGAGTTTTGTCCACTTTATCATCCGTCATACAGAAGCAGCGCAGGTTGGACTCCACAGGGTCATTCATTTTGGCAAACACTACAAACTTGGCCATGTAGGGCACACAGATAAGCTCTCTGTAGAGCTGGGTGGCCAAAGGTACAGTCTCTGGGATCTGATGGCAGTCAGCAAGCCAAAACCTGGGCACAAAGTTGGCAGTAACAAAAATCTATTTTCTAGAATTATAGGAGATATTGAGAATAGATCATAGCAGGTAAGAGGATTTCATGAAAGAGAAGGACATGAGTTGTCCTTGTACCTGGCAGACACGTTTGTGGTGAAGGACACACAGTCATTCATGAAGGTGAGAGGTGTAGTGCCGGTGATGTCCTCCCATTGAGCTGGCGATGTGCCACCTGTCATCAGATCCTTTGTTAATAGGACTGTTTACATTTTCTGAAGAAAACATGAGTGTAGTTGCCCATCTAGGATTGACCATCCTCAATTAGATGAATATTATAACAAAACCATTTATTTAGCAAAAAAAAAAAAGGCAACACTGAACATCACATTTTGTTAAAGTGGGATGTGCTAGAGCAAAATAGACACTATTTGTAGTGCACTCCAGCACTACAAAATTAACAAGGAACAACTATTGGATCTCATTCAGCAAACATGATGTAGAGCTGTGAAAGATTAATAGCAAATAAAATCGTTTAAAGATTCCATATTAGAAGGGAGTGGATTTTCACTCCTGTCCCGTCCCACTCCCACAGAAAGAAATTTTGTCCCATCCCACTCCCAGACCAAAGTTTAAAAAATAATCCTGTCCCATCCCGCTCCTGGTAAAATGACTCCCACTCCCATCCCACTCCTGTTTAAAATGACTCCCGCTCCTGTACCGCTCCCATATATTTTTTTTTCTGCTTTTAGTCTTTAGGTAATACATAGAATTTGATTTTATCTGCTCCCCATCCTGTTTTAGACCAGCTGCTGAGTCCCTGTTTCTAGATTTTCTGGAGATCAGTTACAGTAAATAAAAGAAAAACAGTACATAGTTCATTGTATTTTACTGTACTGTATTTTACTCATTTATTGAAAAGTTTTTTAACTAACATGTTAACAATTTTCATCCAATATGCTCTTGCATAATGAGAGAGAGAAATGCAGCATGCACAATTTAAACATATTGATTAAACATTAACACATTTTGAAAAAAATGATCAAATAAGCAGATGCTTGGCTGATTCTTTCCCGAATTTGTCTTGCAAGTGTGCCTTTTCAGACCGCTCGTCCCTGAATCACTGGTGTACTTGACTAAGATTAAGCATGTTTCACAAGCAGCATACGGCGTGCGATCACTGTCACAGTTTACTCTCATGAACTTCATTAATATTTCCGACTTCCCAACTAGTTCTGTTATTTTAATGGACATGCCATTACCTCTTACTTTGCGCTGCAAATAATTTTTTCACCACAAATTTCTCCGCAGGCGTTAGCTCCCTCCAGCTCCGATGGCTTCTGGGTCGTGTAGTTCTTTTTTAATTGCGCTACATTGTAATCGTATTAAAAGGAAACTACAAAATGGCGGTACATTTTTTTTGTTTGTCATCTTTCTATTGGTTGATTCCCGCTCCTGTCTGATCCCGTTAACAATTTTATCCCGTGACCCGTGGGATTCCCGAAAAAATGTCATCCTCTATTCCATATTTTATTATAAACTCACCAGCCACTTTATTAGCTACACCTATTAACTGCAAAATATTTAGCCAATCACATGGCAACAATCTTTTATGCATTTTGACATGGAGCTGTGACCAAGACAATATGCTAAAGTTCAAGCCCAGCGTCAGAATGGGAATAAAAGTGGTTTAATTGACTTTGAATGTGATACGGCTGTTGCTGTTTGAGTATTTCAGGAACTGATCTACTAGGATGTGAGCAGTTTTCACACACAGACATCTGTAGGCTTTACAGGTAGGAGTCAGAAGAATGGCCAGACTGGTAACAGTGACTCAAATATACTCACTTATTACAACCAATATCAGAGGAACAAATCTGAGCTCACATTACTCTATATTGCTATATTACTCTATATACTATCTATATAAAAAGGTTGGCTGGCCTGACGAGTCTCGAATTTGTGTCAGAATTTGATGTTAACAACATCAAGGTAGACATTCGTCCTGCACTGAATACGTGTTTAGGCTTCTGGTAGTGTAATGCTGTGGGAGATACACACTTTGGACCCCTTAATACCAATCTGGCATCATTTAAACACCAAAGTGTTCCTGAGTATTGCTGTTGATCATGTCCATCCCTTTATGACCGCACTGAACCCATGTTGTGATGGCTACTTCCAACATGAGCATACGTTATGTCACAAAGCACAAATCATTTTAAGCTGGCTTCTTGAACATGAGTTCATTATACTCAAATGTCCTTCTTCAATCAATAAAACTGCAGTAACTCAGGGGACCAAAATTCAATGTCTAGCCAGCATCTAAGGACAACGTTATTTTGATGTCCAATAATGACGTCAAATGACATTGATATTTGGTTGATTTTAGGTTGTGTTGGAAAGTGACCAAAATCCAACGTCGAGCCAACATCTTAAACCAATGTCATATTGATGTCAAATACCGACATTTATTCGTCAGGTATGGCAACCAAAATCCAACGTCTGAACGTCATAGTGGTAACGTCCACACAATGTCAAGTTGTAACATCATTAGACATTGATATTTGGTTGTTTTTAGGTTGCGTTTGAAAGTAACCAAAATCTGATGTTGGGTTCTGACGTCAACCCGATTTTCATTTCCACCCAAAATGCTTAGTCCCACGACATTGGGGTACAATGTCAATCTGACGTCTTGTTGACATCATGTGCCTGCTGGGGTATTGCAGCACATTGTTTGTGATTACATGAAGAATTCAGGCAGTTCTGAAGGCAACTTATAGTAGCTTACACACACAAGGTGTTCCTAATAAAGTGGCGGATGAATGTACTTATGTCATTATCGATGACTATAAGTCAATCTTACCAGTTATACTGCAGAGTAGACGCAGGCTTAGTGTGGTGTCTCCTTTGTATCCATTCACCACCCCCTCCCCAGAGAGTGGAGGCACAGGTATGATCATAGTGATGGGCTTATGGAACTTCCTCCTACGAGGCTCCACGGTCACTATTGGGCTGAAGGTGGCACGATTACCAATAATCTTCTTCACAGCTTCATCTGGAACAGGTTGGGCCTGTAAAGAGAAATCAAGAAGATTTAAATGAAACTGCAATGTCTACATGTACATCATACTAACACGTACATCAATGTAAAAATGGAAAGTAAATTATGTCTGTTTTACACAATAATCCCAAACACTCCCAACTTAAAATCACATCATTGATTGAGTCAGTGTTTCTAAGTTAGACTTGGTTGAGATTCTTATAAAAAGCAATTGCTAGGTTCTTCAACTGAAGATTCCAGTTTTTTATTTATGTTTAGCTGAGATAGAAGAATGTATTTGCATATTGTGAATAATTACACATGGAAATATCTAGACCATAATCTACCTGCAGTCCAACCCTGATCTTCTTTGTGAGAGCACCCTCAGGGAACGAGGCCTGTACCATAGGTACTGTCATACTGGACAGGACCCCTCCATCGGGACCCATCTGATTACTCTCCTGTTTGATTCTTGATACGACCGCAAAGTATTGTGGGAAGTCTTTTGTGATGATCCGGCAGATGCGCTTCTTCTCCAGATCACCTGAGCTGTCCAGCTCTGTAAAGTACACCAGTATTTTGTGAGTTTGAAGGGCTGAAAAAGTATTTTACTGGAGAAAACATAAAAACTTCATTTTTATGTTTCCTGAAGGCCGATGCAAAAGTTGGTGTTGTCTTGTGGTGGTTTTAAATGTGTTCCTTAGGGGTTGTAACTACTGTTTAACTTAAGTATTTACCTTAAGGATTAGCTCACCCAAAAATAAATATTTTCTGAGACATTCATTCATCTTCGAAACACAAATGTAGATATTTTAGAGATCTCTCATCCTCCATAGGCAGCATCCAGACGCGTTCAAAGTCCAGAAACTTTGACATTGTCAAAGCATTTTATGTGACTTAATTGGTTCAACTGTAATCATGCTAAGCTTCAAATACACATTTGTGTGCCAAAACAAACTGTAAAAAGAATTTTTTTCATCTATGTCTTCCACATCAGATCATGGTGGCATTTATTACGAGGAATGCAATGCATGCATGTTGCGCTGCTGACTCTAATGGCAGTACTGTACAGCATACTGCCCTTATTAAACACACATGCTGACCTGACGTGGAAGAGAAAATATAGGCAAATAAAGTCATATTTAGTTTTCTTTTGCCACACAAAAGTGTTTTTGGAGCTTTATATGATTAGAGTTGAACCACTGAAGTCACATGGAATGTTTTGACAATGTTTTTGATTCCTTTTCTGGACTTTGAACGTCTTGATTTCATCTAAAATATTGTAATCTGTGATCTGAAGATGAACGAAGGTCTCGGTTAGAACTGCACAATATATCGTTTTAGCACCGATATCGCAATGTGCATATTTCTGTGTCACATCGCAAGATATGCAATTTTGAGTCTGAATTATATGACCAGGAGCTACAGAATTGTATTTAATTACTGTATTTATACAGAATTTATACGATTTATGCAACAACAAAAAAAGGCTTTCTCACTTAGAAGTTTTGTCTTGTTTCAAATAGTCCAAATATCTACATTTCAAAGCGAAAACAAGATTATTTTACTTACCCCACTGGCAGATAATTTGACTTGTTTTAAGAAAAAAAACACTGTTTATTTTGACTTATTTCTTCTGAAGTTGAAAACAAAACAGTAATTTTACTTGATCTAAGCATTTTTAGATATTTGGACTCGAAACGAGACAAAGCAAAGTAAGAAAAGCATTTTGTGCCTTGTGATTATTCAATTACTGTCCCTGAATACTGTTAGACTGCCCAGAAAACTGTCAAATAGTGCTATTTAAACTATCTTGTCAAAACTGAATACTGAAACATAATTTAATATTAATCGCAGAAAAATAAAGTATCACAATATTAGATTAGAATACATTAGAATATCGTGCAGCCATAGTATCGGGGGATTGGAACGACACGAGGCTGGGCAATTTATCACAGAATGTAAATGTTTGGCTGAACTAATCCTTTAATTCCAGCATGTCAAAGGCAACTGATAAATTGTAGCAATACATATTAGCATTACATCAGCCATTTTCCATCCTGCTTTGTCATCAACAATATCCACACAACAGTTAAGCACTAATCAATACTCACTGAGGGCTTCTCTGAATCTCATCATGTGGACTAGCAAGGAGGTCAAAAGCAGTGCATTTCCAGCAATCATCGTTTTACCTTCATCCATGCCATTGAGTAGCTCATTGAGATCTTCAGTTTTGCAGTCATAATGATGCTCCTTCCAGGTCTCACCGTTTTCGCTCCTGAGCATAATGAGTTCTCGCTCTTTCCCTCTCATGGACCCAAAATGAGGGATCTCCACAATCACGGGGCTGTGAAAACACATTGTGGGCCTTTATCAGTGGACCCTCTCAGACTAATACATGCGAGACAGAGAGAGAAATATAAATGCTGCTGATGACTTTAGTAAATGGCGATGACGTACATTCATGGAACATTAGTGCAAAAGAGGGGCACTTGGCAAATGGATGTAATATTAACATGGATTGGGTAAGGACCACCTTTTTCAATTCTGAACCCAGAGGGACATATGTAGAGTTGATATTAACAATGTTTTAGTTTTTTTACCAAGCGTCACTTCATGCTTTGAAATTAAATCTTCCAAACACCAAGTAAAATGCAAAATAAAGATGCACTGCACAAACCCCTATTTTAAATCAGTGTCCAAACAAAAAAACTCCTAAAAATATACGTTGAAGTGTTGTTTTGAGTTATACATGTATAAAAATGACTACCATGTTACAAGAGAAACCAAACCTAATATTATTTATTGGAAAGTTTTTTATACAGAAGTGTAAATATACTAAATGTAAACCAAATTTTGTATTTTTTTAAACGAGAATTGGATCTGTACTTGAATACCATTTCAGAGTCTCATAACAAGAAAGCAATTAAAACTTCTAAAACATTATTTAATATTCTGCATTAATTTGTGTTATTTTTTCATGTGCCCTCTCTTTCCTTTTTTTATTCAATTTTTTTATTTTATCGTATTTTTTCTTTCTCACTATCTTTCTCTTTGCCATACCATTGTAATACTCCTTTAAAAATTTGTCATTCTCTTTATGTGCAAAAAGTAATACTTGCATTGTTTATATTATGCGTATTTTACTGTATTTTCATTGTAATTGCCTGTTATTGCAATAAAAAAGAACAAGAGAAACCTTAAAAAAAACGACATTATTTATAGCCATTAAAACTACGAATTGATCAAACAACTAGTCAGAAATGCTGATCTATTATTAAATATCACATCTAGTAATATATTGTTGTTTCATTATTATCTCACTTAGTTAAATATGTTGCTAATAACACTCAGGAAACACAATTATTGATAGAATGAATCCCATGAATGCACTTCAGGTCAAATGAGTGAATGTAAGTTAATGTAAGTTCTTAGATTATGAATACAAAAGGCATCAAGGTGTATAAAAAGTGAAATCTCTTCTTTTAGTCATTCAGTTAAAGAATTCCCTTCTCATTTTAAGGTTACTCTTAAAGTTGTTTTAAGGTTCAAAGCTGAATTGTTTTAATTTTCTTCTTTAAAATGGTTAAATATTCAGTTAATTTTCACGTTTTTCTTCCAAAATTTAAAGGAACACTCCAATTTTTGGGAAATATAATGATTTTACAAGTCCCCTAGAATTAAACAGTTGAGTTTTACCATATTTGGATCGATTGAGCCGATCTTTTCAGAGGAGCAATTTTAGCTTAGCATAAATAATTGAATCGGATTAGACCATTAGCATCTCACTCAAAAAACTTCAAAAAAAGAGTTTAGATAATTTTCCTATTTAAAGCTGGACTCTTCTGTGGTTATATGTGGAAAACAATGAAAAGTTGCTGTTTTCTAGGCTGATGTGGCTAAGAACTACACTCTCATTCTGGCATAATAATCGAGGAACTTTGCTGCCATGATATTACGCAGCACCTGAAAATACTGCATATTATCATTACCAGTAATATCATTTCCATTCAATGACCTATGCTAAGCTAAGCTAAAAGTGCTCCCGCCAGACCCAGAGATAAGCTGAACGGATTCAAAATGGTAAAACTCAACTGTTTAACTCTTGTAAATTGAGCCTAATTCCAAAAGTGGAGTTTTCCAGCTGATAAATAATAAAATCACTGACCAATCAGAGTGAACGCTGCTTTAAAGAACATAAAGAGTGGCAGACGACTAAACTTCAGTATAGTCTTAGTAGGAAAAGCTATCAATATAGTTATCTCCATCACTAAACTACGATTTTACTTCTCGTTTATAGGTTAGTCTGTTTGTAAACCCTTTTCAAGATGTTCAAGAATGAAATCAAATCACTATTTAGTTAATTCTATAAATTAATGTCTAGGTTTAAGATCAATTAATATTTTACGTATGCATATTCCATCATCGATTGGTAGATTTTCTGGAAACTGTTTCATGTGTATCTATTTCTATTACAACCGAAAAGCAACTTGCCTCTATGTATGAAATGAGATAGCTCATGTTACACAATGAATGAGAACAGTAACATCAGACAAACATGGAATCATGAAACAAAACTTTAAATGTGTAGACAGAGAAGGTACCATGGGAAATTTCATGCCTGAAGGCCCCAGACTCAGACCCACCAGGCACATTTGAAAGAAAACATCCGAATATGATACAAACTGACCTTAAGCTTAAGAAAAACCATACTGATACCTTCTCAGAAACTAAAAGGTCAAATGAAACTCTCTCTTAGCATAAAAAACACAAAGCTAAAGGCAGCAGCCATGACTGCAGACACTCATGCTCACCAAGCACTGCATAACCAGCCTATAAACAGCCAGTATGAGTCACTTTCAGCGATGTGTACATTCACTGAAAGCTAAAAGGAAAAGGTGTAGATGAACGTAAAGGAGGAAACAAAGGAAACATCAGCCGTGGTGTCAATAGTAGTAGTTGAACGTCACTTAGCGCACACTCCTACCCCGAAAATTTCGTTCCTCGCGGCCCGAGCTGCAGGATTCGGCTAACGTAGCTCTCGCCCTCGCTAAGAGGGGGGAGATTTCGGGGTAGATGGAGCTTACTGAATTATTTCCATGCAGCATTTAGAGGAACAAAAAAAGGAGGAACAACTTCAGTCATTCCTGCAGGATGGTATACCGGCCCTAGCGTTTTAGCGCAAGCTATTGATCAAACTCTTCCAAGAACTGCGGCTTATTCCAAAACCTACTGAGCTTTCTTGCTATCATTCTACTATACAGTACATCCAAAATGAGTTATTTGGAATACTCTACTCCTCAAACAGCACACAAGACTTTACTAACTGGTTTGACTAATAGTTTTCTGTCTGCAAAAATGTGCCCATGACTACTTAAAGGGATAGTTCACCCAAAAATGAAAATGTACTCACTATTTACTCACCCTCAAGTGGTTCCAAACCTGTTTAAGTTTGTTTCTTCTTTTGAACACAAAAGAAGTTATTTTGAAAATGTCAGAAATCCTCTGACTTCAACAGTTGGAAAAACAAAGCTACGAAAGTCAATGGTCACCGGTTTTCAGCATTTTTCAAAATATCTTCAACAGTTTTAAACAGAAGAAAGAAACTCAAAAAAGTTTGAAACAAGTGAAGGGTGACTGAATTTTCAGTTTTGGGTGAACTGTCCTTTTTAAAGCACAGGTGTCAAATCCAGTTCCTGGAGGGCCGCAGCTCTGCACAGTTTAGTTCCAACCCTGCTTTAACATACTTAAGCTGCGGTCACACTGCACTTTTCGTCCCATAGACTTCCATTCATACGCACGCGAATGCGACAGACCGGAAACGCAAGCTTGTGCAACAAGTTTCCCATTTCACTGCGTTCGAAAGTTCAAGCTTGGTGAACCCTGACCCGTGAAATCATGTGAGACCAATCGAAGATCAAAACATGACCTCTCTGTACAGAAATTTTAAATATGAACCAATCGCTCGCTTTTTAAAATGTCTAATCATTTTGTTTAATAACGCCCCTTTTCGCAGGGCCGTACGACAGAATTTCGCAAGCTCAAACTCTAGTGTGACCACGGCATTACTTGTAAGTTTCAAACAATTCAATTCGTTCGATCAGGTGTGTTTAATTAGGGTTGAAACTAAACTGGCCCTCCAGTCAATTTTGTGTTACAGTTTTTTATTTGCTTCTATACATGCTTTCTATGAATTATTATATTTAATTATTAATTATGATATTATATAATAATTATAATTATTTTAAAGTTATTGTTTATAAGTGTTGCTTAATGGAGATAAGATTTGTTCAGCACATAATATTTGTCTACTTAGTTAGCAAGATATTAGTATTCAGCTTTTATTATGTTAACTAGGAAAGTTGGGATAATTAGCCAAGTTAATGGGGCCAATAATATTGACCTTAAAATTGTTTTACAAAATGTCAAAACTGCTTTTATTATCTTTTACGTAGTGCTTACATTTGCAAAGAAAAAAATCTCATTTATTTATATTCATATAAGGTAGTTGTTCATAAATTTTATGCATAATTTATTTTAGAAATTTTATTTTATGGTCGGATTTTTGGATTGATATTCAAATATTGCAAATTCCCTCTGTCAAAACATTCAAAATCCAATGAAACAGAGTTCTGGAAATGATACTGGACTGGAATAAAATTAGATAATGCCTAACTTGCCATAAAATGCTGTCTATATAGGCAGCTCACTAAGTTCTGAAACAGCCTGCATGTGTCATTTTGAAACACTCATCATTACTCAAATGGTGGAGCTCTTTCAGCAGTCCTCAAGATATTTACTAAGGAACTTCAACAACCTGCAGGATGTGATTGTAGGAAACAGAGAAAAGGCAAGGGTAAAGTCAATGTGCTTTACTGTAGATCACTGACCCAGTGTCAAGTACCAGGGCATTGGCATGACAACAATAATGGGCAAAGCTGCTCTAGTATGTCACTGCTGAAACACTTCACCGACATACACTACCAAACACAGATGGCTTCCATGGGAATGAAAAGAAAAGGCTGGAGTGAAATGGGCAGGAAGGTGAAACCTACCCCAGAAACTGAGCCCCCGCTGGGCCCACCTCCACCAGCCTGCTCGCCAGGCCCTCTCCCTCCACCATGGGTGGCAGCGACGCCAGCTTGTGCCTCTTGACCAGACGGCATGTGATACGTGTTGGCGCTGTGCACTTGCGAGGCGGGATGATGATCCGCATGCCATTGTGGCGACTTCCTCGCATTGACCCGCCACGAGCATCCACCATGAAGCTCACCAAAAACCTGCAAAAGGCCAACGATTGATTTAGAGAGAAAAAATGAGAGGCTCTCAAAGCTGAGTTGTCCCATGCTGTGATAATAGCACACTAAAAAAAAGACGTGATATAGGATCATTCCATGCACCTGGTGAGAAGTTAGTGAGGTAGAGAATGTTGGATATTTAAACACAGTAATAAAGACAGTTAAAATTAGTTTAGACTTCAACCAAACTGTTAAGTGTCACAATGTAAATCTTACATTATTAAAATAGACCTTCAGTTATATGTATTGCTAACATCCCTTATTTCTACAGAAATAATTCATTCATTCATTCATTTTCTTTTCGGCTTAGTCCCTTTATTAATCAGGGGTTGCCACAGCGGAATGAACCGCCAACTGAAATTCCAACTGGCCCAGCTGGGACTCGAACCAGCGACCTTCTTGCTGTAAGGTGACAGTGCTAACCACTGAGCCACCGTGCCGCCCTACAGAAATAAAGACAATAATAAAAAACACTTAAAGGGGTGTATTGTGCTTTTTACAAGATATAATACATGTCAAGTCTCACATCTGGTATCTGATAATACTTCGCCTTTCAATTATTATACCATTCATGTCACTTTTTATGCTTTTTAAAGCCTTATCAGTTTAATATTACAGTTTGTAAGTTCTTTTTTCAGCACCCACAAAACATTCACATATTGTTGATTATATCTATGAAATTAAACAGTTTAGGGTGCAATCACATATGCAGGACTATAATTGATATCTTATATTTGGGATTGCGACGTGTATGCTCTGGAAACAAAATTATGGCTACAATCAAGATGTTCGAATGTTCAAAAACTACTTAATGCTAAAAAATTGTCCGTAGTGTATGTGTGTGAATGAGTATGTATAGATGTTTCCCAGTGATGGGTTGCAGCTGGAAGGGCATCCACTGCGTAAAACATATGCTGGATAAGTTGGCGGTTCATTCCGCTGTGTCGACCCCAGATTAATAAAGGGACTAAGCCGAAAAGAAAATGAATGAATGAATAATAATAATAATAATAATAATAAAAGGGCATCACGGTGGCGCAGTGGGTAGCACGATCGCCTCACAGCAAGAAGGTCGCTGGTTTGAGCCCCGGTTGGGTCAGTTGTCATTTCTGTGTGGAGTTTGCATGTTCTCCCCGTGTTCGCGTGGGTTTCCTCCGGGTGCTCCAGTTTCCCCCACAGTCCAAAGACATGCGGTATAGGTGAATTGAATAAACTAAACTGGCCGTAGTGTATGAGTGTAAAAGAGTGTGTATGGGTGTTTCCCAGTGTTGGATTGCGGCTGGAAGGGCATCCTCTGCGTAAAATATATGCTGGATAAGTTGTCGGTTCATTCCGCTGTGGCGACCCCAGATTAATAAAGGGACTAAGCCGAAAAGAAAATGAATGAATGAATAATAATAATAATAATAATAATAATAATAAAAGGACTTCAGATTAATTTTGCTTTTAAATAGTCATATACATTAACAGCATGGGCTGCATTTCTCATAAGTATACTGTATAGACCACTAATAGTTAAGTGGACTTGCTGGCCTGATGTATTGTACAATGTATTCTCCTGGTCATATTTCATCCAGAAATGACATTTTCTGAGTGTAAACGAAACCTAGTTTTGAGACAAAGAAGTTGAGCTAAGAACAGTAAAGACACAAACACAAGGGAGGAAAAACTGTGATCACGTCATTAACTGTCACCTGTTGTCGTACTGAAGGGGGGAGAGAGAAATGCTGCAAAGAAACAAGTGGAAATATGGAACAGGGCAAACCAAAAAAAAAAAAAAAATCATAAGCACAAACTAAATCTATTATTATATCAACAACAAATGAAAGAAAGCTAAGATAGGGAGACAGACAGACATAATCAAACAAAAGACAGATAAAGAAATAGCTGACAGACATATGCATAGATTCCAGGTAAAATTCAAATGACAGATTTCTTCTTTATTCTCATAAATGGGATCTCATTCAAATTAAAAAGTTTAGTATTTAAGCCCAAAATATACTTTGTAGTATAGCTTTTAAATGTATGCTAGGGCATGCATACAGTACAGTGTGCATGAAATAAACGTTCTCATCAGAACAGCATACACATACTTTGCATTTGATTCATTCGATTACACAAAATCAATCAGTTCAAGTATTAGGGCTGCACGATATTGGAAAAACTGACATTGCGATATTTTGTTTTTCTGCGATAAACATTGCGATTTGAATATCATTTCACAAAAGATGACCTAAATAACTGTACTTGGAAAGAATTCAGACATCTGCATAAAGCATAATAAACAATTTACAAGTGTAACCCACCCGTCCTACTGCACCCAACCTGGTCTGAGCTGGGATCGAACTGGCGATTCTTTGCATGGGAGTTGGTTGCTCTAATAAGAAGGCTAAAGACCATGGCCTCTAGCGTCTGTCACTAGAGCACCTTTTGAGGTCAGAGAAGTGAGGTTTACCTGCATAGCACTTCACTAGCTGGCCTCTGTTACACTTACTCCCCTAAACCTGACTCGCATCCCGGACGAGCCCCCATGTGCAACCCACCGGTTCTACTGCATCCAACCCGGTCTGAGCTGGGATCGAACCAGCAATTCTTTGCATGGGAGTCGGTTGCTCTATCAAGGAGGCTAAAGATCATGGCCTCTAGCGTCTGTCGCTAGAGCACCTTTTGAGGTCAGAGGAGTGAGGTTTACCTGCATAGCACTTCACTAGCTGGCCTCCGTTACACTCATCCCCCTAAACCTCACTCCCATCTCAGACGAGCCCCCACGTGTAACCCACCAGTCCTACTGCACCCAACCTGGTCTGAGCTGGAATCGAACCGTCGATTCTTTGCTTGGGAGTCGGTTGCATAGCACTTCACTAGCTAGCCTCCGTTACACAAGCATAGATGAAATTTATGGCTATTTTATGGTTTTCTGTGGAGTCTAACAGCAATTAAGAATGTGAATTCAATATGAATCAAATGTAAAATAACACCGTACTGTCTTCATTGTGTAAATAATTAAATACAATTCATCTTTGTTAAGTCTATAAACTTTAGAATTTTTTATGGTTTAAATTTGCTTGATATCTTAGCCACAGTTCTTAAAAACATCCAAATGTAAATCTTTCACTCTATTAGGGTTAAACTTTGCGATGACCCTACAAATCATGCTCCTGGTGATTACAATCACAACTAAACATTGCAGACCCTGAGATGTGGCTATTGGAGATTCACACATTACGATATTGATGCTGAAGAACCGATATATTGTGCAGCCCTATCAAGTATACTTTCAGAATTAGAGTGGTTGGTTGTTCAAATCACTAATTCTGTAGTATAAGAATAGTCATGGTGAAAGTGGCCTTACCCTGAATGGACAGGACTGGAGACCAGGTTCACATTGTCCAGAGTGTCTGGCGTCCAGCTGTAACGTCTCATTGAGTCCGTGTTGTAATCTTTCGCTAAGGCCAGGTGCTAAAACACAAAACAAGCTTGTGAACAAACTACTCATATTTCCATTCACTGCGGTTCTGTGGTGAACCGCGGTAAATGGCCCGTGCTTTCAAAAAAACTCTGATATTGTACAAGACTGAGTCTCGGCTCTCTGCAATTTACAGTTTAAGCACACAATTATCACCTCGTCTCGTGGTTGAAGATGACAATCACAATCAACAAAACAGCATGCAGGAGAAGCCAAAACAATGTGAAAAGCTAAGATTTAAACAGCTATAAAACTTTAACGGGTACAGAAAGGAATGAAAAACCCAGTTCAAGCCTTCCTGAAGAGTTCAACATAAAAAAATGAAACTACAGCAAATGCATGTTGTGGAGCAAAGCTCATGTTTGCCTGCATTGGGTTGTGGATTAAAGCTGCGGTCACACTAGACTTGCCAAATATCTACAGACAGTCCATAAAAACCATAATTCAACATATAATGCATCCGAAATTTAAAAATATACAATCTTCTGCAAACATGCTATTCTGGCGTTCCTTTAATTCAGCTAAAAGGTTAGGGTGATCTTCATGTGATAAAGATTCATGTCTCCCTCATTTGCATGCATATGAATGGAGGTCAATGCAATGAAAAGTGTAGTGTGACCGCCCCTTAAGAATCAATGCAGAATTCCTTAATGCATTTTATACCTTATAATGAGAGTCAACAAGGGTGGGCATGTCTCTACAGACCCCCTGAAGCATTTGAAGAGAAAAGACAGATCCTGAATGACTCCAAATGAACAGTGACACATGGAATGACTTGAACATCCTTCCTCATCACCTTACAGTTGTATATTTGACTATATCAGTATAATATAATCACAGTTCTGAATAACTTCTGCAATCAGTTTGACTCTTTTTTATATATTTACATGCTAAAGGCAATAGTTCACACCCAAATTAAGTTGTTCTAATAACTTACACAGCTTCAGGCCATCCAAGAGATTTTTTTCTGTCAAAAGAAGATTTTTATCTGAAAATGTGAATCTTGGTGGTTTATAAAATGCAAGTCAATGGCTATACAATGCAATTATATTGTATATAGTTGTATTTTTGACTCTCAAAGTGCAGGTAGATAATCTTCTCTAATGTTCTAATGATGAAACAACTCACCTACTGTACATTTTTGATGGCCTGAGGATAAGTAAATTAACAGTGAATTATAATTTACCAAAATCATAAACTTAACAAAATCTAACAGATATTAATGACTCCATACAGTATTTGCATTCTGAACTGTGATTCGCTCTTATCAAACACTTAAGTCACCCCATTCATTCATTCATTCATTTTCTTTTCGGCTTAGTCCCTTTATTAATCTGGGGTCGCCACAGCGGGATGAACCGCCAACTTATCCAGCATATGTTTTACGCAGCGGATGCCCTTCCAGCCGCAACCCATCTCTGGGAAACATCCATACACACCCATTCACACACATACACTACGGACAATTTTAGCTTACCCAATTCACCTATACCGCATGTCTTTGGACTTGTGGGGGAAACCGGAGCACCCGGAGGAAACCCACGCGAACACGGGGAGAACATGCAAACTCCACACAGAAATGCCAACTGACCCAGCCGAGGCTCGAACCAGCGACCTTCTTGCTGTGAGGCGAACGTGCTACCCACTGCGCCACCGCGTCGCCCCTAAGTCACCCCATTTGAAAAGTAAAAGTGCTTAATTGTACCGAACATGCACTATTTGCATTATTCAATACCCAAAAGTACATTTAAAAGCAGATAATGAAAAGTCTAGTAAATGAAAAGATTAAATAAAAGTCTACCAAAAGCATATGTCAAGACACTTTTTTGAAAAACATAATAATTCATAATTGGTTCATAATTGGAACAAAAATCTAATTATTTCAGTCAAAATAGACTTGGGGCGCAAACTGGGGTATTTAAACAACTTCAAACTTCAAAACCTTATTAAATGACCATCAACAGTCGGTTAGATTCAAATTCAAATTCAATTCAAGTTTATTTGTATAGCGCCTTTTCACAATAATTATTGTTTCAAAGCAGCTTTACAAAAGGTACACATTACTGCATTACAATCAAATTCATAAAAGTTAAGGTTATTAGTTATAACTTTATTAGTTACTAATAACTTTAACCAATTATACAGTGCTCAACATACATGAGTACACCCCTCACAAATCCCTCATTTACATTAATATTTTCTATAGGAAGCTTTAAAATATTATATTTGTGCATATACATTCGATTAGTCATTACTGAAGCCAAATCCCGAGCTAATCTAACAACATAACTTATAATAACGGCCCAAAATGAGTACACCCAAATTTATATGTTGCAAGTTTGTTGAAATTTTGTAGTTTGTAATTTTTTTTTCAATATTTCGCACAAATTTAAATGTATTATCTTTCTATTTCTAAAGATAAAATATTATTGTAATAAATATATCCATTTAATAAATGAATAAATATATGTAAACCTAGCTAACCTGCAGTTATATAGTATATAGGTGATGTCTATGTGTACATGATCAATGAAGTGTATTTGTATTTTCAAATCTGCTGAACTAAATTGGAGCACATTATGGTATTAAAGCTTTTAAATGCTCAACATGATATATTGGCATACCGTGTCCTTGGTGGGTGCCAGGATCTCTTCGATCATCATGCTGTCGCGGGCGAAGGAGCTCCGGTTGAGAGTATTGGACCTATCCGAACTGAAGGAGCGCAGGCTGTTGGCATTTACATTAATACCATACAGTGCAGGAGGGCGGGGGAGTGACAGTGAAGTACACACAAAACACACACACAAACACACAAAACAAAAACACTCATTATTGCATGCAACTTCCAGGGAACCTGATGCACAATAACCAAAAAACATGGATCATGAGAGACATCTGTAGTTGTGTGATGGTTTAGACGTCGAGCGAAAAACTGGAGAATATGAATCAATTCAGAATGAATATTTGTATTAACTGAATAAATGAGACGCAAACTATGCAAGACTTTTAAAAGCTACCCAATGAGGACAATGTTATTGACCACTCCTAATAGCTACATAATAATAAATAATTAAAGGAAGATTTGGATGATGTAAAATCATAGAATTTAACGCAAAACCTTGTGGCCAGAAGAATTGATAGTTGAGTATAATTGAATATAATGATAGTTGATAGTTGAATATAATAAATTATGATAGGTGAAAATAAACATGATGCTTTCTTTCCTTTTTAAAGTTTTAAATACATCTTTGTTTTAAATTCATCAAGTTTTTGATGTATTTAAGCCAACCCAAACTCATTGGAAATATGTGCTCAGGGATACATTTTTATGAACCGAGAAATATGTACTGGGGGCTATGTCTTCTTGCAGTTTTTGATTTCACAAATCCCCTAGAGGGTGCCATTTACATTTTTGACAATCTCAAATACATTACTAATACGTAAGATTACTGCGTATCTTAATGTCCTTCTTGTGCGCATCTGTGAGAGTGCAGTCTTCTGCATCTCGTGCTTGTCGTCGTGCATAATATATCAGCTTGATATCGACTGACCCCCCCTTTCGTAAACCCAACCAATAGTGTTTCCAAAAGCAAACTAGAAGAGAAAAGCATGGCCACGTGCTTCTACCATGACGTCACATGGCTTTACTTGGGTTTGGTTTTACCTGGTTTCCAGAAACGACCTTCGCCAGACTCAAACCCCGGTCTGCGTCCCGAGTCTGACACAGTTCCTAGTGAGCTACCAAGCAAACCAGTCAGACTGGAAAGCCGTCCATACGGAGGAAAGTACCGCCCTGTAGCGTTCATTTTACACACAAAATGCAGCCATATGTACCAACAAGCAGGGGCGGACTTAGTGATTTGGGGGCTGACTGCCGGTGTCCTGCAGATTTTTGCTCCAACTTGTCTCAACACACCTGCACAGATGTTTTTAGAAAGTCTAGTAAGAGCTTGATTATCTAGCCCAGGTGTGTCTGATTAGGGTTGGAACTAAACTTTGCAGGACACCGGCCCTCCAGGACTGAGTTTGGGCACCCTGATGTACAGTTAATCAGACATTTTTGTGATTAGATTTTAATAGTAATAATAATAATAAAAAAAAAACATTTAAACAAATTTAATTCACAATCCATCAAACTAATCTTTTTACCATTTTTCATATGAATTGAGTAATTGCTGTTTGTGAATCTGTGGCCGTTTCACTGGAAAATGTTATTTGAACAGGCTCTCTCTGAACAAGCCCACAGCGCTCATCATCTGACAGCTGTTTTGGCCAGACAGCAGGATCGCTGAGAAAGCTGTTTGTCGTATTTCTACCTTTTTCCCAAATGTTCTCAAAATTCTCACTCTTGCACACTCTTCCTATCTCTACTCTGATCGCTGGCAGACTGGTGTCACTAAAATCTCTGTGATTGTGAACAACAGCAAGAAAAGAATAAACGGTCCATTTAAATTATTACATTTAAAACAGAGAAGAAGCAGATCGGTTTGACTGTACCAGGGAAATACCTCATGCTCGCGGTGCTAAAACATTTGCTGTCGATATGCAGAGGAATGATCTGCTCTCAATGCTGCAGGTGTGAGTGACGTCTGTGTGGCACTGTGCCGCCTTTGAGTGCTCTGAGGCGCGGGAAAGATCGACGGCATCACCCACAGTTCATTGCGAAGAGTAACATTAGGAACGGTATAGCACGGACAAATGAGTCTCTAAAAATCTCCAGTAACACCTAAAAACATTCGCTAGTCATTTTTTTTTTCTTAAATTTGGTGCTAGGGGGGTCTGAAAAGTCGCTAAGTTGGCAACACTGGCTGGCAGTGTCTTTGATTGAAGCGCTCACACCTCACGCATGTGCAGTGCGGTAGGAACGTTCTATTATTCATGGGGCCCCCGGTTTTGAAAAGAAGTAATGTTAAAATCTTAACAGTTATAGACAGATTTTACAACATACGGTAGAAAATGTGTAAAAGAGCTATATGATTAGTATAGGCTTCTTGGCATTGGTCTTGCCCCCTAATTCCCCGAGGCCCTAAGCAGCTGCTTACCTCGCTTATTGGTTAAGCCTGCCCCTGCCGACAAGCACATATTTTTCGGTTCTCAAAAATGTATCCCTGGGCACATTTTCCCAATGAGTCTGTATAGATTTAAACACAGATTCCATGGCCTACCAAATATCCTTAAAGGTTTTGGAACTAACAAAAAACAATTGGGCGGGACTAACAAAATCAACAATTCTATAGAATTATATAAAACTGTGCTAAAGATCTGGAAGTTTTTTTTTTTTTTTTTCTTAACCCTACACTGCAAAAAAAAATGCTGGGTTCCACACAAACCCTTTATGTCATCCCAATGCAAATGGATTAAGTTAACTTAAAGGTTTTAACAATTTAAGTTGATTGAACATAAAACAATTAAGTTGTCAGAAAAAAAAAACTAAAGAATTGTGTTGTTTCAGCTCATTTTAAATAAGTAGTTTGAACAAGCAGCATTTTTTTTTTTTTTACTATAGTGTTCATTTCTATTCGCATTACTGAGCTGACACAGATTGTTTGTACATCAGAAATCAATATGATGCCTACAGTAGTTCTCAGACTTCTCATTTTACAGTCTCACTGCCAGAGCAGAATTTGTTTGTGGTTCTGTTTGCTAATTAAAACGGCTGAAATTTCACCGACAAGGCTTTTTATGCATCCCTGGAAGCTACATTGAGAAATTATTTGGAGTTGGACTCAAAACGGAAATGTTTACGACAACCTGAAAAAAACAAAATTGTGCACATACACCAAACTGTCAACACAAATCTCAAACTGAAATGAAACCATAGTCTAAGCACAGCATGAATGTTTTTCCTTGTCAAATAAAAAACAACGCACAAAGCATGGTAACACAACAACGCTTCATGGTTTCTGAATGATTCGGGATGAGGGAGGGAAGGTGGAAACATCATGCCCTCTTACCTGACTTTAGGACTATGGTGTGGGTTTATAATGGAGGAGGAAGAACAGAGGAAATTGAAAGGCAACAAATCAGAAATGCAGAGGCTGAATGAAGCAGGTTTCATGTCTGCGGCTGTACTGTACTATCTGAGGCTTTTCCTTAAAATATACAGTATTTCATTA
The DNA here is from genome assembly GCA_903798115.1 of Danio jaintianensis. Classification (NCBI taxonomy): domain Eukaryota; kingdom Metazoa; phylum Chordata; class Actinopteri; order Cypriniformes; family Danionidae; genus Danio; species Danio jaintianensis. The sequence goes on along the minus strand of CAIGQV010019950.1, from coordinate 2,229,889 downwards.
TCCTAAACAAACACTGAAGTTATTAGGTATGCCTATGTGCCAAGCAAATATGGTAACATCCCTAAAAATGATCAAGGAGATGCTGATTCATTTCAGAGCAGCACTTTCTAAACATTTGTATTAGAATATTCAGAAGAACTTTTATTATTCAAAAGTTTATTTATGTCGATAGTCTTGCTGTATTTTTGTACACTTTGGCCAAAATCTAGCTCCTGTACCATAAACTCAATACTTCATTTGTAAATGCAAAGTACTATTTCTCAAGTAAATAGTTACTTGATATAGTAAATAAATAGTTTGTTTGTTTTTGTTTTTATTATCATTATTACTATTAATGCTATTTTAGAATCATTAAGTAACTATATAATGAAAGTATTTTCATTTTAATAGCTTGTTTTTATTTCGGTTTTTAATTTAAAAACAAAGGAAGTTTATATATTTACTAGCATAAAAAAGCAATATTTATTGTAGATTTTAGTTTTTTAGTCTCTTAAAAAATGTTTTTAATAATTGAGTGTTATTTTATGCATCATATAAATTACTATTTACAGTTTATTATCCATAACAAGAAAATAATTAGCTTAAATAATACATATTTGGGTAGTTTGTTTGTTTTTGTTTTTAATAATATTATTATTACTAGTATTACTATAGTAAATAAATAGTTACTTGATTACTAAAATAACACTGATAATAATAATAATAATATCAAAACTATTTAAATACAATACTGAATGAATGAATAAATGGGTGATATTAGACTCTTAAAAATTAAAATAATAAAATATATATAATAAATAATTGTAAGCTAGTGTTTTCATTCCCTTTGTTTTAAAATTAAAATTAAAAATAAATCAACCTAAAATATTTACCTAATGATATGAGAATGGCACTAGTATATAATAATAATAATAATAATAATAATAATAATAATAATAATAATAAAAATAATAATAATAACAATAATAATAATAATAATAACAATAATAATAACAATAATGAATAAATGGGTGGTACATAGGCTGATAGCTTTAAAATTAAAATAATAAAATCTTCAATAAATTGTTTTTATGCTAGTAATGTAAATATATTAATTCTCTTTCTTTTTAAATTACAAACTAAAATAAAGCAAGCTATTAAAATGGAAAGAGCTACTTAATGATTCGAAAATTGCACTAATAATAATGATAAAGTAAAAACAAATTACCCAAATATGTATTAATATATATTTAGGCAAAATTTCTTATTATGAATAATAATAACAACCTGTAAATAGTCAATTATATGATGCATAAAATAATACTCAATTATTAAAATGAATTAAGAGACTAAAATTCAATAAATAGTTTTATGCTAGTAAATATATTCATTCACTTTGTTTTTAAATGTAAAATCAAAATAGATCAGGCTATTAAAAACTAAAATAGTTACTTAATGGTACTAAAATAGCACTTACGGTAAATAATACTAACTGTTATGTTCCATGTTAATTTTGTGTCTTTATTTTCCTCACCCTCCTCTCTCCTCTAAGCTTCTTACCCCACTCCTAGGTTTCTTATTGGTTCAGTTAAGTGTCTATCATCATTATGACGGTGCCAGTTCCACCAATCCCTGGACGAGCCGCGAGGATTTAAAGCCCCAACAGATCAGTGTGTGGTGTGCGCTCTGCCTCGGCGTACCCTTTGTGCTCCACGCAATTTGTGTTTGTTTTGGTATGCTTAGGCTGTTTGGTGATTTATTATCTCAGTTTTACTGTGGTAATTCGAGTTTACTTGTTAAACTTTGTTGGCTTTAAGTAAATTCTTTGATGGTTGTTGTGTGATTCTAAACTGAGCCTTATGATCTTCGTGTTAGGTTTTGTTTTAATTTAGCTTGTTTCTGTTAGATTAGTTTGAGTGTTTTGCCCCCTGTGTAATTTTGAGTTTTGTAGTTTAACTAGTTTAGATCGGGTGTCGTGTGCACTGAAGATATCGGTTTCGTTTTCATTATTTATTTTATCGCCTAGTTTAGACTTTAGATTTAAGGATTGTTTTGTTTTGTTATTTTCTTTGATTTGGCTCGGCTTAACACTCGTTGTTATCGTTTAAAGAGAATATTGTAAATGTTTATTTCCTTATTTTGCATTATTATTGTTATATTTTATTTTCAACCATTGAGTAAAAAGCTTAAATTAAGAATTGATTCCTGCCTCATCCTTGATCTGTCGCACATAACATCTGTCTCACCTAAATGTTACAGCATCCCTTTTAAACATCACAAACACGTAACACTAATAAAAACAATTATAATAATAAAAACTAAAATAATAAAACATAATAATGAATGAATGAATGAATAAATGGGTGATACTTAGGCTCTTAGCTTTAAAATTTAAATAATAAAATATATATAATAAATAATTGTATGCTAGTGTTTTCATTCACTTTGTTTTAAAATGAAAAATCAGATATCAGACAGATATCAAAAAAAAAAATCGGTATGATGAATGCCTGAAAAAAATTAATAAATATGATGATGTTATATATGTTATTAACCAAAATAAATGAACACTTTAAAACTTAATAACATAAAAACTTACTTTCACAACCTCGAGTCGTTCACTAAAACGTGTCAAATGCTCAGGGCTGTTATTGAACCTGACTTTAACTTCCTGTTATGAAGCTAGCGTGTAGTCTGAACCCTTTCGATCATTGAACGCTGTCAAACTTGTTTGTTGGAGGGAAAATCCCCTGAAGCGACTTACATGTAGGTTAAACATTAGCTACGCGCTTCTCACTCAACAGCACATGCTATTGAATCAAAAGATGACAGCAGGCGGACAACACACACACATACACATACACACTCTACAGCCTTTAGATAAGACAGTTGCGTGCTGGAGCCATGAATGATCTGCATCCACCATCACACCAGCTCATTTAGATGAGACATATTAATACGACTGACTACAATGCATGTTCCATTTAATCATTCAATTTAGTTTAACCCCTTAACTTTACTTACTTAACGAGTTCACACTTGAAAATGCTATATGATATACAGTCAAAATTATTAGCCCTCCTGTTATTTTTTTCTTTTTCAAATATTTTCCAAATGATGTTTAACACAGCAAGGGATTTTTCACAGTATTTCCAATAATATTTTTTTCTTCTGGAGAAAGTCTTATTTGTTTTATTTCGGCTAGCAGTTTTTAACTTTTAAAAAAACATTTTAGGGTCAATATTATTAGCCCCCTTAAGCAAATTTTTTTTTTCGATTGTCTACAGAACAAACCATCGTTATACAATGACTTGCCTAATTACCCTCATTTGCCTAATTAACCTAATTAGCCTATTTTTTTTTTATTTAAAGAGGTGGTCCACTACGATATCATATTTTAAACTTTAGTTTTCAACTTTAGTAATGTAGCTGTGTGAACATAAACAACATCTCTGAACGCAATACGCTCAAAGTTCAATGCAAAGGGAGACATTGGCTTTTACAGAGTTAGCTTAGCAAAGCCTACAGCAAGCAAAGTTTGGGGACTACAAAAAAATACATCCGGGCTAGCGAGATCGGCTTCCGGTTACGCAGAGGCGCTGTAATGTTATAGTAGAGAAAGCTAAAATGCCGTCCAAACGCTGCTATTTCCACAGAGCTTGTTCTGTTTCTGTATTTGGGCTTCCAAAGGACACGGCACAAAGACAGAAGTGCTTACAGTTTAATTTTAATTATGTTCCAGAGAATTATAAAAAAAATATATAGCTAGCATTTGACAAAGGACAAAAGCTTCTAGAATCTCTCTCAGTTCAGTGCTGGATTCGGCTAAAACTCCTCCAACCGAAGAAGCTGTGGATTGTGAGCCACAATCTATAAGTATTTTTATTTGTTAAAATTTATCAATTACATGCACAGTTTCTAGCGTTAACGGTATGTTGTAGCGACACCCACAATCTTCAGCAGCACGTGCAGTGTCTCTCTATGTGGACGTTTTCAGTGTCTCTCTATGCGGCCACTTTTCCTGCATTCTACATCTCAAATAACAAACTCGCAAATATGTGAACATTTTATATTACTTACACATGCTTAATCCGAATATATGTGAAAGTCACTTGTCAGATTTTATTTTAGAGAGCAGGCGTGAGGTTAAGCTTTGTCCTCTTCATTTTCTGTCTGATTCAGGCAAACTGATACGGCTGATACACAGTGCAAAAGCACATGCTTGTAGGGGCGTGATGTGGAGCTAATCCATTAAAAATACACTGTGGACCACCGCTTTAAAAAAAAAGTTATTATTCCAGCCAAACTAAAAGAAATAAGACTTTCCCAAAAAGAAAAATACACGATGGAAATTCGATAAGCTATTGATATGAGTAAACCTCAAATGTATACCTAAATATTATTTAAAAACAGTAGCGCCTACAGCTTTCCACCGTGTGTGTTATACTGATAATAATAAAAAAATGAAGAGTAATTTTCATAATAATGTAAAAGCAACACTGTTAACGATTTTTGTAAATTGCACAGTATTTAACTGTAATATGAACTGTATTTTACTGTACATTTAGTCATTTAGCAGACACTTTTGTCCAAAGCGTAGAGCAGTAATGCAGTATGTTACTGTATTTTAATGTTGCATTGTGAAAATTGCTGTATATTTTACAGTAAAGATATACAATACTGCAAATAAATATAATACAGCCATATAAATGGTCCCGTAAATGTAAATACAGTATTTTTGCTGTAATTGATTTACAGTAAGTTATGGCGAACTAAATTGTTAACAGTGTATATGAAGACAACACTTTCTCTATATGCTGAGGACATGTTAAAAAGAAGGTATTATTCTAGCCAAACTAAAAGAAAGAAGGCTTTCTCACGAAGAAAAAATATATGATAGAAATTTAATAAGCTATTCATATGAGTAAACCTTAAATTTAGACCTAAATGGTAGTTGAAAACAGTAGCGCCTACAGCTTTCCACTGTGTATGTTATATTGATAACAATAAAAAAAATGAAGAGCAATTTTCATAATAATGTAAACAATTTTTGTAAATTGCACCAGATTTAACTGTAATATGAACTGTATTTTACTGTAGGGCAGTTATGCAGTATGTTACTGTTTATTTTAATGTTGCATTGTGAAAATTACTGTATATTTTACAGTAAAGATATACAATACTGCAAATAAATATAATTTGCAGAGGTGATGTAAATCCCGGACGAGCCCCCATTTAAATGTTACAATGTTAAAGTTTAGCACGTAAATGTAAATATAGTATTTTTGCTGTAACTGATTTACAGTAAGTTACTGGCGAACTGCTGTCATTAAGTTACTATAGATTCTACAGGAAACTGTTAACAGTGTATATGCAGACAACACTTTCTCTATATGTTGAGGTGATGTTACCTGGCCGTTCGGGCTCCAACACTAAACCCCACGTATCCTTCTTGAGGCAGAGAGTCGTCCCCGAGCTCACGCAGATCCTGCGGCCCCAGATATTTGTCTGTGTCTCCGGTCATCGCATCCTCACCTAGCAGAAAAACACACCATTAATACACCCTTCAAAGAGAAAGAGGCTATTTAAAGAGGACCTATTATGCAAAAATCACTTTTATAAAGCGTTTAAACACAGTTTTGTGGCAACAGTGTGTGAATATAACCAGCTTCTAATGGTTAATTACATTTTTTATAATCACACTTTGTACAAACACTTTGATTGACATTCTCCCGTTGTACATGTCATCAGAGGGTGAAATAATCTATGATCTTATGCAATCTATCCCTCATCAGCATAAACAGCCCTGAGTGAGAAGCACCCATCCGCCATTAGAGTTTTGAATCTGCCGTTATGCTGACACATAGGCATTTGTAGCTCCGCCCCTTTTGAAAACTTAATTTAAAGCGACAGTCACCAAAATGGCACAATTTTGATCAAAGCCTAAAAGGGGCAGTTTCAAAGAGTTATAAAATATTTTTTGTTGAATATTTTGAGCTCAAACTTCCCATACACACTCTAGGGACACCAGAGACTTATTTTACTGTACATCTTGTAAAAAGGGGCATGATAGGTCCCCTTTAAAGCAACACGAATGCCATTACAATCCCTTTTTCCATTTCTCCTATGCACTGAAGAATTATAAGAAATAAAGAGTGTGTTGGCGTTAGGAATGAATAGCTGGATCAGACCAATCCCACAACAATCACTGGCACACGTCCCAAACTCTTTGATGGCCACAGATTCATGCAGTCTTTGTTTAGGTTGTGTTATTATAAGTACAGAAATGTAAGCAAGGCACTTAGAGAATATCAAGACCATGTGTTCCAACATGCTTATGATGGCTGTAAATCAGATTTGAATGTGCATTTCTGACAAAGTTATTGTACTGTAGATTCAAGCAAACCATACATTCTCAGTTAATGCACACTACAGCGGAGAAACAAAAAGAGAGGAAGAGCAAGAAAAAGAAAAACCCAATTATGATTTTCAGATTTTTGAGATAGAGGTTATAATGATCGACATCTGACTTATATTAGAAGATATTGTAAATTACACATTGTAAAAATATTTTGTTGTAATGTTGAAGTGAATTAAATGTGTCGTGCATGTAGTGTACAATTTTTTATGTGCTCTACATAAAGAACCAGAAAAATATTTATAACAAATTACATTTAATCAACATGCAATTTCCTGTGAGATTTTTTCTAGAATAGAAAATTAAAACCCATATTTTATGATAAGCTATATATATTTTTTATACCTTAATCATCATTATTTATTCAAATATAATATACTTGTCATGATCTGGTTTAATTGAACTGTTAAGGTCAATAAAACAAATTTCATGCAAACGATCCCTTTGGACAATACAATTGGCCACTACTGCATATGCTTCATCTATGATCATATACAGAAAAAATCATGACTAATGTGTATATATATATATATATATATATATGTATATATATATATATATATATATATAATTATTAATTATGATTTCATCCATAAAAATAAGTTTTGCTAGTTTAAATTAATGTACATAGATTGGTTTGGTGATATTAAACAATACTTTTACTAAAATACAACCAGTTAATTTAGATGTTTGTTTGGGCTGAATTTAATGTAACTGAATAAAAAATAAAAAAAAAAGATTTCAAAAACCAAATTTTATGCCTTTAAAAGTCTTAAATTTACTGAAATATTGTGCTGTAGGTCTTAAGTCATTTTAGACAGCTCTTAATTTTCCTATGTCCATGTAAAGTTACTCAATCAGGCCAACACCAATATAATCACAATCCATCTCAACAAAACTTTTAACACGTTTTATTTATTAACTCTATTTACCAATATGATTTAATTGACTTACAATAACATTCATTTAAATGTTCATGTATTTTTAAATATGTGGATAAGAAAGTTCATTTAATAAAATAAAATTCATAAAATTCATTTTTTTATGAACCAAGTAAAAATCTTTTCCATTGGTTCAACCAGGCCATTAGAAAAAAATCCAAAGTGTTTAGCCCTGTATAAGTCTACAATTTCCTTCATAATGGTTTTAAAAAGGTCTTAAAAAATCTTGACCTGGTGAAACCTGCAGAAACTCTGAGTGGCTTCTGGTTTCACAATAATTCACAAAAGTTTTTCATGTAATCTGCTCACATAAAGTCATAATTGGGACATATTTAACTACACCATGAATGCAGGCTACACTCAAAAATCTTTTAAAGAAAAATTATTTCAAATGAGCTGAATCAACTAAATTCTTAAATTTTGGGGGATAACTTAATTGTTAACTTGTCAATCCACTTGAATTTCTAAAAACAATTAAGTTAACCTAATCTATTTTTGTTTGGACAACATGAAGGAATTGTGTGGACATCAGCATTTTTTACAGTGTATGAGAAAGAAACTGTGTAAAATACAGCATTCTGACAACCAATTCCCCCATCACTTCCCTGCTAACACCCTGACAACCACCTCCCCCCGAAATCACCCACACCCCCAAAATTTCTCTCTCTTTCAAACACATATGCACACTCATATGCGCACACACTAAAAAAGCCCTTTTTCTGCTTGTTCAAACCACTTTAAAATGAGTTGAAACAACACAGGGGGGGGGGTAACTTCATTTTTTTAATGTTCAATCCATTTAAATTTGTAAACGATTAACTTAACTTAATCGATTTGTGTTGGGACAGCATGACAGAGCTGTGTGGAACCCAGCATTTTTCACAATGCACTCATATTTACACAGTTATATTGTGAAATGTCCTAAAGAGACGCAAATCTGTGCTGCCTCTTACACAATAAAAATTAGCTAGCACCAACACTGAAGTTAACAGGTCAGCTAAAACACTTTACCAAGTGGTCAGTGAACAGCTAGATTGTCAAATGCCTACATAAAGTATCATATGTTTTAGAAATCATACATGCTAAAACATAACTTTATAAATCTTCAAAAAGTTTTCATTAAACTCATGAGCTCAGTTTTGTGAGTAAACTTTCTCTCTCTCTCTCTCTGTAACACACACGCAAACACACACAGATATCATCTTTCTCTCACGTTGGCTTCTTTCCCGTTTCTAAAACGATCAAGTCATGTAACTTTCAAATCAGAAATAGCCGATAAACAAGATCTCTTACACAAAGCAGCCAAATCCATCCTTCATCTTCACACCAAACATTCACAGCTCCTCTTTGTCCCCTTTTTTTACTCCCAGAATCCACACTTCCTCAATCGGGTAAACTCCAAACGCCACGATTACTTCCACATGTCCAGAGTGTCTAAAATGTTCCCTCTTGTTCAAAAACACACATACACACACAGCTCTCTGACAGGACGTTCAGAAAGAGACCTTCAGACTCTGGCGTGAGTCTGATCCCTGTGAGGTCATCGCAGGAGTGAGGTTTCAGAGCGAGTGTCCCGATCGGATCGCGGCATTCCTCATGCCCCAGGAGCCCCCCGACTGGGGTGGGACACAATAGCAGTGGAAGGGGGCGTATTTCTATGGTCATTTGTGCTGGTGCTGTTGAGCTGCTGCCTGTAATCAGAGCCTATCCAACAGACAACAAAAGAGCCCTTCCACAGGCAGCAGAACAAATAGTGAAACAAAAAAAAAAAGGAGGGAGATTGATGGAAAATAAAGACTGGCTGCCACCTGACCACGGCCCCTGGGGGAACAGCACTCATGAGCTGGATGAGTTCAAACACCAGGAACTCACTGGAATTACTGAACATGTTGTAAATCCTGTTTAAAATACCTTAAAGTTAGGATTAAATTAAATAATCCGTTTTTTTAAATGCATATGCAAGATCTTATTTTTTTTCTTTGATGAAAGAGATGTTGAGATCTTCTGTGGAAAACAACAGTGGAGGTTCACTTAATGAGGACAAATGATGCTTTTGCATTGTTTTTCGATTCCTTTAATGTGTAATGTGTCTGTTTGTGCATTTGCAAGATCTGCAAAGTTTCACAACACACAGATTTATTTTAGTTTACCAGGTTTCAGATCTGCCAAAAAAGTCCAGAAATTACTTCTAGATGCAAGCATCTACCCTAAAATAATAGGTGTTTTCTATTCATTTACACTTTTGAATTGAATTATGGACTTTGATCTTTGCTTCAACCACTTTAGAAAAGTTTAACAAAGTGGCTTTAATTGATATATTTTTATATATATATTGTTTTAATAAATTACAGTACAAAAAAAAACCTGATAATGAGCTGCCAGAACTCTTATTTATTATTTTATTTCTATATATTATTCCTTATACAATATATTGTTTCAGACTTAAAAAGAAAAAAGTCAATTAAATCACTTAAACTGTTTTATATTCAAATATTTGTCCTGTACTGGGTTGCGGCTGGAATGGTATCCTCTGTGTAAAACATATGCTGGAATAGTTGGCGGTTCATTACACCATGGCGACCCCTGATAAATAAGGGACTAAGCCAAAGGTAAATGAATGAATATTCAAATATTTAATAGTATTTTTGAGCAATAGTTTAATATTTAATATCCATCGTTTTTGGATAACGCAATTTGAAAGTGTAAATAAACAGAAAACATCTGTGGATTGCAAAGTGGAGAAAAACATTAATAGACTTTTTTGAGTCTATATCACAGTTTGATTGATTTATTGCTCTCCCAAAGGCATACAAGACAGCGAGGTTTGAGTAAATTGTTATGTTGTCATTGCATTGTGAAGATGCTGCATGCTTAGGGAGAGAAAATAAAAATATATGACTGTGGACGATATGCTCATGTGGTTACAAAGTTAGTTTATCAAACTGCTTTGACGTCTGCATTACCAGAATCTGACTGGGGCTCAAATTGGTATAATAAAACCAAAGCTATTATTATTGGTTTGTGTTTACAATATTTTTAGAAAACTTGGAAGCTGAAACTTTTGATTATTAGTAGCATTACAATTCTGACACATGCTTAAGGGTTTAAATGTTAAGGTACTGGTGATCGGAGTTATTTTTCCGGGATCTGAGTTATTAGCACTGCACCTCACGCCTGGATAAACAGAGCTCAGCTCTTCTACGTTGCCAAAGAGAGACAGAGAGAATCAGATGGAAAAAGCCAGCAGCGTCAGCAATGGCAAAAGCTTTAATGCCAAACAGACATTTGCATTCTGCCGCCAACTGGCGATGTGAGCAGAATTGATTCATAAATGTTTTAGATACCTGGCTAAAAAGGTATTGTAGAAGAGTTGTGTCAAAATTCTGTGTGTGTATTCAAGTGTGTTTATTTAAGGTACAGAAACACAATACGTAAATAAGAAGTCATATGATAGGTATAGGTATAGGTACCCTAGGAAGCATCCAGACCAAAATACCAATGGCAAAGCAACTACTCTGGTAACTCCATCACCAGCACACAAGCGCAACCTGGCAGCTGTGTATTACCAACTTAGAAATCACCCAGAACACCTACAACAACTACACAGGTATGACATGGTAAGCATCCACACAACCGTGTCAGCCTAGCAACTGCATAGTACCAATCTAAAACACATGCACAACATCCTATCAGCTTGGCAACTGTATACTACCTTCTTAGGAAACATAGATTATCCTAGAAACCAAGAAAATGCATTGTGCTACCATAGGAAACAGCCAGAACACCCTAGCAACCCTCACAACATCCTAAAAACCACACAACACTGCCTTAGCAAAAACATAGCAATGTCATTGAAAACGTTAGCAACCACATAGCAACAATCAAGTATATATAGTATATTGTGCCACCCTAGTAATTACCCAGAACACCGTAGCAACCACATATGAATGCCCTAGCAACAACATGGCAATGTCCTAAGAAGCACATAGAACAACCTAGCAATGGTACAGCACCCTTGCAAACACTCACAACACCCTGCAACATATCAACTGTATAGTACCACCCTTTGAAGAACACAGAACACTCTGGCAACCAACAATGGTAAAGATACTAACACCCTAGAAATCACACAAACACCTTAGCAACTGCATAGTACCACCCTGACAACACCATGTCAACCCTAGAAACTATAGAATTACATCCTATCAAGCACCTGCAAAACCCTAGCAAGGAAACAACTGTATACTAACACCCTAGCAACCACTATTATTGCCATAGGGAAGCATACAACAATGTGTTGTCATAGCAATGCCCTGGCAACAAAACAACTGCACAGTGTTTCCCTAGCAACCACAAATCACCCTCTAGCAACAACATAGCAATGCCCTTTGAAACACCCAGAACGGTGTAACAACATCACAGCAATTCCCTAGCAAACACATAGCAACACCCTAACAGGCACACAAAACACCAACACCAGTGTTGCAAAGCATAAACACATTATGTGACAACACCCTATCAACCTAGCAGCAATTATATAATTACACCCTATCAAGTACTCACAACACCCTAGCAAGCTAGCAACTTTATACTAACTCTCTAGCTAGCAACCATAACACCCTAGCAACTTTATACTAACACCATAGTGAAGCACACAGAACAATGTGTTGTCATAACAATGCCCTAGCAACAAAACAACGGTACAGTGTCTCCCTAGCAACCACACATAAACCCCTAGCAACAACAGAGCAATGCCCTTTGAAACACACAGAATGGTGTAGCAAAATCACAGCAATTCCCTAGCAACCACATAGCAACACCCTAAAAGGCACTAAAAACCATATCAACCTAGAAACTATATAATTACACCCTATCAAGTACTCACAACACTCTAGTAAGCTAGCAACTATATACTAACACCCTAGCAAGCAACCATAACACCCTAGCAACTTTATACTAACACAATAGGGAAGCACACAGAACAATGTGTTGTCATAGCAATGGCATAGCAACAAAACAACTGTATAGTCACAGTGTCTCCCTAGCAACCACACAACAACCCCCTAGCAACAACATACGGTAGCAATGCCCTTTGAAACACCAAGAATGGTGTAGCAACATCACTTCAATCCCCTAGCAACCACATAGCAACACACTAACAGGCATACAAAACACCACAATATTTGTTCACTTCTAACTAATTTTCAGCTGCATAGTTCCACCATGACACCATAGGGAAGCACACAGAACAATGCATTGTCATAGCAATGCCCTAGCAACAAAACAACTGTACAGTGTTTCCTTAGCAACCACACAGCAGCCCCCTAAAAGGCACTCAAAACACCAACAACAGTGTTGCAAAGCATAAACACAATATTTGTTCACTTCTACTTATTTTTCAGCTGCATAGTTCCACCATGACACCATAGGGAAGCACACAGAACAGTGTTGTCATAGCAATGCCCTAGCAACAAAACAACTATACAGTGTTTCCCTAGCAACCCCCTAAAAGGCACTCAAAACACCAACAAAAATGTTGCAAAGTAGACACAAAATATGTTAGTTTATTACTATTTTTTTCAAAGTCTGTCTGAAAAGGATATTTTAATGAAATATAATAATTGTAATAGTTTTATCAAGGATAAAAATTCAAACCACCATGTTACTGTACGCAAATACACGGATACACAAAATTGTCATTCATGAAGAGTGACTGGAAAACTTCTATTCAATGCTTTTAGCTCACACTGAAGCTCTGTGGGTTCTGACTGCAAAACAGAAATGGACCCAGCCAAACAAACGTCTGTCCAGTGATCTAACAGCCTAAACTTCAGAAGTAAACTTTTTTTCCCACAGAGGCTGGGTTTGCAAAGAGAGTATGAAATTGCAATTACACGTACAGTTGTTATTAAAATATCAAACCCGGGACTTGACATATGCACGCCAACAGAGATTTGCATATTGAAGAATTTCATACTCATAAAGAGTAGCCTAGCAACGAGCACAAAGCCATATTCAACAGACACACACACACACACACACACACACACACAAAAAGACTGAATGCGAAGACTGGGTTAGTTGGAAAACGTGGAAAAAAAGAAAGGAAAAAGCAGGTGCTATAAGAGCAAAGCACACAAAATAAGAGGGATACCTTCTTCAACATCTGAAATATAGTCCTCAATGAGCATTTCAGGCATATTGGCTCTACGAACTGTGTAATTTAAATAAAAAGGGTTAGAAATGATAGATAAACGAACGAAAATGAACTTAAATGCACATAAATAAACTGAAATTCACATATGATTAAACCAGTGTTTCCCAACCCTGTTCCTAAAGGCACACCAACAGTACACATTAATCAAACACACCTGAATTAACTCATTAGAACATAAGAAGAGACTCCAAAAGCTGAAGTTAATGGGTCAAATATGTACTGTTGGTGTGTCTCCAGGAACAGGGTTGGGAAACACTGGATTAAACCACCGACATATGAAAAGCCTTCATGTTTACCTTCGTCATCAGACATGTCCAAGACCTCGTTCATAGTTTCTGGAACATTCATTTTATGTTTTTCAGTCACTGTCTGCAAAAATAATAATAATAATAAAATAAAATGTTAGTGCATATGTTGTTCTTTGTCAAATTTAAAGCATTTATTTTAATATTTGTCTTTTTTTACTGTACTAGAGTACAGTAACACCTGCTGTACAGTATTCTGCAGAATAACTCTATTTATTATATTTAGAATGTGTTATGACACAAACTCCCTCACCACAGTAGTGTGCGTCTCCTCTGTCACGGCTTTGAGCGTGTCGACCACAGAGATGTAACCCAGGCGCCTGGCAATAGCTAAAGCAGTGTTTCCATTCTGTAGATTTAATAGAATAGAACAGAACAGAATAGAATTATCTTCAATAGAATTATCTAGAATTATTTTCAACTCTGAAATCTGGACTTTACTAGAACTATGTTAAGCTGCTTTGACACAATCTACATTGTGAAAAGCGCTATATAAATAAACTTGACTTGACTTGACTTGAATTATGCATGAACTTAACTGTAAGGGGCAACATAAAACAGTTTATAGAATTTCATAGAATATATATTTTTTGAAGCGAATAGAATAGATTTTTACATTAACATAATTAAGAAGTCGTGAAAGTTGACTGGAATTATGGTAGAAATGGGTTACAATTTAACCCATTTCAGAACCCATCAACAGAAAATATAATATAATATAATTTTACAAAAGCTAATTCATCGTGTCGTGTAACATACTGTGAGTAAAATTCTATAAAAAAAATGGTTAAATCGATACAATTAAAAATGTGGGTAGAAATTTAACAACGTTTTTACTTATTATAAAGTGAAATACAATAGAGCTTATATGTGGTGTCATTATGACTGAAATGTTTAGAGAATAGAATATAATAGAATTTTACAGTACACAAATTCATGATGTTGTGTAACATACTGTGAGTAAAATTCTAGAAGAAAATGGCTAAATCATTGCAATTTAAAATGTGGGTAGAAATTATAAAGTGAAATAAAATAGAGCATATGCATTGTCATTATGTAGTGTCATATTACTGAAATGTTCATAGAATAGAATAGAATAGAATAGAATAGAATAGAATAGAATAGAATTTTACACAAGCTACTTTATGGTGTTGTGTAACAGATACTGAGAGGAAAAGCTAAATCAATACAATTTAAAATGTAGCCAGAAAATTAACAAAATGTTTACTTTATTATAAAGTGAAAAGTCCTAAATGTCCACGCAAAAAAATAAAATAAAACTTAAATACAAATTCTATGTATTTCTAAAAATTCTAGTATTTTCCTGGCTCGAATTTGTTCATTCATTTCAGTCCAACAGGAAAAAACCCATCGATGAGCTGAAAAGCACCAGCCAACTTCTCCTCAGCATGTCTTGAGGGATGTTGTTTTGAAGATGTGCAGAGACTCTCACCACTGTCAGCTCATTAGGGGAAGCTCCGTGCTGCAGCAGCAGGTTAATGATGTGTGTGTGACCCTGCTGAGCAGCCTGATGGAGAGGTGTGTATCCATTCTGAACAAGAGAGAGAAACAGAGAGCTTGTTATTATTATCTTTATTTCAGAGTGCCAGTGATGAGATAAACGCAGTTCCTAAGCCTCAAAGACATAATAAAATGACTTATGTGGGCATTTGTATTTACCTTAGTTTTGGCGTTGACTTTCGCCTGGTTCTTCAGGAGAAAATGCACCATCTTCACATTGCCATAGTGACAGGCCACATGTAGCGGTGTATATCCCATCTGAAACATTACATCAGCCCATGCATTATTCACACCTACAAATACCACAATATAAAGAATAACTGACAATAGGTCACTGAATTATTATAAAATAGTGAACACACAATAGTGTGGCCATGATATAATATATATTATTCTGTTTTTATGATGGTTAGCACAGCTAAAGACCTTGTTCAGATATATATATGGTGATTCAAAAAGAATACCACAACTTTGAAAACCGAGAACTCTGCAAAGAAGAAAAGGAGAGCTAAGCTCTTTCTGTCGTCGATTTAAGGAAGCTCTGAAGTTTAAAAAAACTTTGTTAAGTACTCTTCACATTGATTAATTACCCAAGGTTCCATCATGTTTCTTTGATTAAATACAGATACTTTTTGAATCACCCTATATATATATATATATATATTTTTTTTTTTTTTTTTTTTTTTTTTT
>CAIGQV010019950.1:2183147-2203659 GCA_903798115.1 Danio jaintianensis | reverse complement strand
ACACACACACACACACACACACACACACACACACACACACACACACACATAAATATACAGCTATTATTGGCCAAGTGCTCAAACAGGGGGGTGTGTGTGTAACAGGTGCCCTCATAAATCAATCAGTGATTCGATTAAGAGAGTAAATTTAGACACAACACATTTGTGAATGAAATTCTGACATCTGTTTGAAACTGCAAAATTGTAGTATGCATCATGATAGCAATTGAAAGTTAGAAAGACATTCAGCAGATGTTTAACAATACAGAGTATATGTACACTGTAAGAAATGCAGGGTTCCACACAATTCATTCATGTTGTCCCAACACAAATTGATTAAGTTAACTTAACAAATTTAAGTAAATTGAACCTAAAATAATTGTTGTCCCCAAAAATCTTAAGAATTGAAGAATTAATCTTGTTTTCGCTATGAAATGTAGATATTTGGGCTAGAAACAAGATAAAAATTCTAGGTAAGAAATGTTTTTTGCATAAATCAAATAAAGTCCATATAAATACAGTGATTAAATACCATTCTGTACCTCCTGGTCTACTTTAATTCTATCGCATATCTTTGCGATGTGACTATTGTGGATGCGCACATTGCGATATCGATGCTGAAACGATATATTGTACAGCCCTACTAGACATTAAATATAAAGTGTGCTTACTGGTAATTAATGCAGCAAGAGGAAAACTAAATATCAAATTTCTTCAGTGGTTTAAAATTGTGGCTCTGTTTACATATAATCAATTACACAAACACACAATCAGCTAATGCTGTATACTATATACAGTAAGGAGTACTGTTTCTTGCACATTAGTATAATAATAAAGGATACAATTCACAATTGATTCAGTTGCTGTTTTTATATATAATAATTAACAACACAAAATGAATAATATAATATAATATAATATAATATAATATAAATATAATATAATAAATATAATATAATATAATATAATATAATATAATATAGGCAGGGCGGCGTGGTGGCGCAGTGGGTAGCACTGTCGCCTCACAGCAAGAAGGTCGCTGGTTTGAGCCTCGGCTGGGTCAGTTGGCATTTCTGTGTGGAGTTTGCATGTTCTCCCCGTGTTCGTGTGGGTTTCCGGTTGCTCCGGTTTCCCCCACAAGTCCAAAGACATGCACTATAGGTGAATTGGATGGGCTAAATTGTCCATGGTGTATGTGTGTGAATGAGAGTTTATGGGTGTTTCCCAGTGATGGGTTGCAGCTGGAAGGGCATCCGCTGCGTAAAACATATGCTGGATAAGTTGGCGGTTCATTCCGCTGTGGTGACCCCAGATTAATAAAGGGACTAAGCCGAAGGAAAATGAATGAATGATATAATATAATTTAATATAATACTTCCGCAACACCCATACACACAATTTGCCCTACACATTCATGTACTATTACACCCTCATGTTTAAATATATTACTGACCATATGACATGATTTAGTTTTTAATCGTCACAGGGATGACGATTATGGAGTGAAGACATAAGGAATGACGTACAATACCGGACCACGAAGGAAACAAACTAAGGGGTATAAATACACACGGGCTAATGGAACTGATAACACACAGGAGAGGAACACAGGTGAAACTAATGAACATTAGGAAACGGCGGGAAATAGAACAAAGGAGCACATGATCACAACACAGAACAGACACCTGACATTTATTATGCATAATCTTATTCTACATCCCTAATCTGACCTAGTACCTAAACCTAACTACTACCTTACTAACTATTAATAAGCAGCAAATTGGGAGTTTATTGAGCTTAAGTCATAGTTATTGGTTTGTTAATAGCAAGAGCTATACCTTCAAATAAAGTGTGACCAAAACGTGATTTCTTGACTTCTATTCATACACATGCAAATGCATATGAGATGGAATATGAGAGTTTAATGGAATGAGAATGAACCAAAACTATTCGACCCTTTTATAACTGTCTATGAAGACACAAATATTATGTCAGATTGAAAATTAGCCAGCATTAGCATCTGTGCTAAATGTAATCGGCCAAAAGCTGAGTTGGCAAACAAACATAACCATTTTTAGCCTTTACAAAGAAACAATTAGAACAAATGTGTCCCATATTCATATCTCTCATCCAAAATCCCTCCATTCGACAGATGCTGAGAGAGGAAAATGATACAACCTTACCGTAGTCTTGTTATCATCCCAGAAACTGTAGGGTGGCCTTCGTGGCTCAAAATGTATACCATCTTGTACAATAAGGTGCCCCTTTTATGCTTTTTTTTTCAGATATCACCTTTAATATAGTGTTTAATATAGCTGTTTGTGAATGTAAAATGTCTGCAAAGGTTAAATGGAGTTATTTTGTCCCAAATTATTGTGTCCCACAATTTCGAAACTCCCTGAAATGATTAAGACAGGAATCAGTCTTGCTTCTTGCAAAAACCTACAAAGATTTGTAACAATTTTGCATAATTCCAGTCAATGCTTTTGTTGCTACAGTAGCAAGTTTGACCCTCAAACACTGCAGGAGTTTGGTTCACGATGTCAAGAACATACTCAGATGTGGTAATGAGTGTTTTGTTTCTGACACAAGCTGTAAATAATAGACCAATCACAACATACTGGGCCATCTGTCCAATCAGGGGTGGGTTTCTCTAAACCATCGCTAGCCAACTCACTACCAACATAGTTCAATGATTTGGTGTTTGACAAAACCTATCCAGAATCCAGGCTTGTTGGAAAAAACATGCCTCAGCCTTCTTTTTCCACTCAGATGCATGTCCTTCTAGTACACGTCCATATGAGGGCGAGGCTTGTTATACAGATCACCTAGACCAGGGGTCCCGAACCTCTAAGGTCGCAGCCCAGCCCAGTACCGGGTCATGAAGAAAATTGCTACCAGGCCACAAGAACCCAAAATTACTCTATAAGTGATCTCATTTTATTGTATCCCATTAAGAACCAATATCTATATTTAACCCAGGCTCATTGCAAGTATGTGCCCAGGGTTACATTCGCCGGACTCAAACACCAGTCCGCTCTGCATTTCAAGTCTGATGCCAATCGTGGGGAGCTACCAAGCAAGTATTGTCCCCTAGCGTTCATTTTACACATAAAATGCAGCCATATATACCCATGAGCACATATTTCTCTGTTCTCAAATATGTAGCCCTGGGTACACATTCCCAATAAGCCTGCGTCGTCCATATTTGTGCACATCACACACCGGACACAAAGTGTCATGCCTCTGGATAACTTTTACAATTCTAAACATTGTTGTCTATGAAGGTACATTCGGCATCTGTTTGTGTTGCTTAGAAACGTACAGACAACAACAGGCATTGTACTGCGCTGTGTGTGTGACTCACTTAAGATTCAGCTAATGAGGCATAAGTGGAAAACATCTGTCGAAAATTTATCGTATTGTTGCAGGGAAACAAGCTCAGTGCTCACACTGAATATTCTGGTGAGTTGTATTAATTTGTTTTAGGTTGTATGAATTTGTGATCTATGTAATTTTACAGAAATTCTCGGTTTAAATTATAAATACTTGACGACACCTCCACGAAACTGCACAAAGGGAACTGCTGAGCACACCAGAAAAGCTATCTATATGACGATAGGTGAGGAAAACATATTCGGTTACAAATCATAGACAAATTTAAGTTGTTTTGTAGTATTTATTTGGTGTGGTGCAAAAAACTGTGTAAAAAATAATCATTTGTTTGTCGATAATATGCCCTGTAAATATCATTAGTGTTAAAAGGAACAAAAGTTGTTGGCGCCATATTACCCCATAGTGTTCGTTTTACCTAAAACTGCTGTCAAACGTATGTTGAAGTATGTTTATTGCATTTTTATTAAATATGCAGACTGAAGCACGTATTTCCTGACGCTGTGTTGCCAAATATCTTTTATTCTACACTTCATTTTGCAACTTTTATTTTGTTAGTAGATTTAAAGTACTGTTTTCAAGAGTGTAGATGTATTGGATTTGACTGAGACCCACATAGTAAAGCAAATTAACAGAGTAAAACAGCAAAGAAGCACTTTGATGCAATATTTACAACAATAATCTGACATTATTTTCATCTCCATTTGTCAATATTACCAAATGTTATCACACCACCACCTGCATGACATCACTAACAACAGTTCTTACCATCGTGGTTCAAAAAATGCCTCTCTCTCTCTTTCTTCAACAATGCATTGTACTATGATAGTTCAGCAGTGAGTTATTTTGTTGTTTGGGAAATGCACCCCAGAGCAGAGTAGGGCCGTCTAACCAATCAGAGCTGAGTAGGGGCATCTAACCAATCAAAGCACAGTAGACTATCAAAAGAAGGCATTTAGAGATCGGATACAAATTGTTTAAGACTCTGAGAAATGAGGTGATGCTGAAATAGCATAATAAAGGCACTTTAAAGGTCATAAACATACAATCATTAGTGCAAATGGAGACTTTTACAGTACCTTTCCAGCTGCGTCAGGCGGTGCTCGCTTCTGTAGCAGAAAGTTAGCAACTTCAATCTTCCCGTATTTGGCTGCAACATGCAGTGGAGTGAATCCCTTCTGCAAAGACAAGCAATGCATACTTAGGAAAAAAGAAAAAAAAATCCACACTGTCTTAAAAAAAAGGTAAATTAATTTCCAAATGTACAAAAAGAAACTAGACAAAGTTTGTGCATCTTTTAGAAACTGTTCATTTGGGGGTGGGGTTGAAAAACTGCAACTGACAATATAGGAATAAACTGATCTGTGTTGCACAAGTTTCCCTCTGTTAAGTAATACTAAAATACATACTGTACAGTACTAGCCCTTCCGTCCTGCTAATGAAGAAAGCATTGCTGTAACTGATCCTGTTTTACACAAGAGTAACTGTTTGAAAGCAAGAGCACTCAGACAATGATGAACTATCAAATGAATTAACAAGCTCCAAAGAATAAATAAATGCATCTTTAAATAAAAGTTAAATAGGATAAATCAATAGACAAATATATGGGTATGTACATACAGTACATGAAAATGATGTAACTGAAGGCTGAAATAAAGCTTTTGGAATTTTTATTACCATTTTACAATTATTTTGCAGCTATTAAATGCACTTTCCCTCAAAAAAAAAGAAAGAAAAAGAATTATATATTTATTTTACTTTTTATTATAATTTTTTAAAACACTAACAAAGTTATAAAAACACTGAAAATATGCTAGTTAATATATAAAATAATTATTTAATATGAATAAATATGATAATCTAAAATAATTTTATTAACAAACATATTCTCAGAATTTTTATAACTTTATTACAGTGTTTAAAATAAAATATATATTTTTTAATTCAATATTTTTATGTTTGATAATAAAAAATAATTATTTATATACATACTTTTAAAAAAAGTATTATTCAAACTGTAATGTAATGAAAAAATACTAAAATAACAAAAATAAAGCTTTAAAAAATATTTATAATTATTATATTATACTATACATATTGTAATATAATGAACCCTTTTCTGTATAAGCCTAGATTTTGTTATATATGCTAAAAAGACTGCAAAATATAATTCCTTATTGTTATATTAATATTAAAAATGACTTCATTTGATTACAATTACTGTGTAAACTTTTCTCCTTCCTTCATTTTATTATAAAACCGTAATGTTCAGGTTTTTGTGCAGCATTTGTGAAATTGGGAAAAGTGGACATTTAGTTTTTGGAGATTTTAGTTTCTATTTGAACTCACTGAAGGCCAGCATACCAAAGCGGGAGGACATACGGAGGACAAACATATCCAGTGGCAGTGGCTGTGTTATCAGAGGGAAACTCTGCTCTCTGGTGAATGGAGTCGTGGAAAACACCATGCATTCATTGTCCTTCCTCAGCAGATTCTCACGCTGTAACACTTGGCAGCCGCTCACTGATGTTTGTCCAGTAATTTTATGTCTATCACAATCACACAGCGGGACACCGGGGGTATCTTTCATTCCTGCAGCTAGAAAAATAGCTGCTAATAATCCATTCGGTCATGGTACAGGTTCAAGTTTTAAACTCATACTTGAGTTTCTCATCAAATCATAACCAATCAAATGCTCTCTAGTATCTGACATGCCCCGCCCACTTCAAGACGCTCATTTGCTTTTCATTTGATGCACTTGAGCTCAACCACTCTCACTGACAGAGTGGTCATAAAAACAAAACGCTATGTCCCACCCTCTCTTCGTGTTTCGGTTGAGATTACGTCAAACATCTCAAAGCACTTCACTGCACCTTTAAATACTTCTAATTCAGCAAATCAATAAATTAATAACATCTGAAGTATAGTTGGGTGATACGGTGGCTCAGTGGTTAGCACTGTCGCCTCACAGCAAGAAGGTCGCAGGTTTGAGTCCCGGCTGGGCCAGTTGGCATTTCTATGTGGAGTTTGCATGTTCTCCCCGTGTTGCCGTGGGTTACCAAAGACATGCTGTATAGGTGAATTGGGTAAGCTAAATTGTCCGTAGTGTATGTGTGTGAATGAGTGTGTATGGGTGTTTCCCAGTACTGGGTTGCAGCTGGAAGGGTATCCGCTGTGTAAAGCATATGCTGGATAAGTTGGTGGTTCATTCCGCTGTGGCAACCCCTGATAAATAAAGGGACTAAGCCGAAGGAAAATGAATGAATGAATGAATGAATGAATGAATGAATGAATGAATGAATGAATGAATGAATGAATGAAGTATAGTCTATTCTGCCAAACAAACGAGAATTTGCCCTTACAAAATTGTCAGAATTGACTAAATCACAGTGAATCATTAACAATGAAAGGTTGTGGAAATATTTGCATTTGTAGAGTAAATATTCTCTACTCTTGTTCAAATAGTTGCAATGCCAGAAGCAAATGTTATTTGCCAAGTAATGTTTAAAATATCTGCGCTGCTTTTGGTAGATTGCATTAGTCAGTATGAAAAAAGGCTGATATGTCTATTACAGAATTGTTCAGTTTTCACTGAAATTTCTACTAGCGCTAATTAACTAATCTGACAAAATATGAACTACTGTAAATGGTCATTTTAGAGCTTTTTTTGCATGAAATAACAAAAAAGTGCCATGTTTTCATATATTATTATTTACAATTTTTAGACAATATCAATTAAAAACAGCAATATTTTGTGAAATAACCATGATCACAACATTTCAATCATAACATATCTTATTCTGACCAACTGTCAACTGTCAAAAAGTAGTTTTATTTCAAATGTAAAAGAAAATTATATATTTATAGAATAACACACACACCCACACACTTACATATTTTTAACAAACATTTACACATGCACACAAACACACACATCCAGTACACACACATGCACACACAAAAATGCACACACAAACCTTCAGTACTCACACATGCACACAAATATACACACAAATACACACACACACACACACACACGCACGCACACACACACGCACGCACTCCTTTAGTAAAATATTTCTTTAAAAAAAATGTAATATGAAAAATAATTTTATAATTTATAGAACTTTTTCCCCTTTTCGTGGGATGAAAAAGTTTTTCATGAAATCATTAATGCCACTGAATAAATAATCTTTATTTTTAATAGTGTGACTAAGCGGAAATTATTTAGCAAAATGTTACTTTTATATCATCTAGTTTGGCAGATTTGACACTTTCATACACAAAACTCTATTTCAAAGTCTGAGATAGAAACCTGCAAAAGAAGAAAAAAAAAAAACTAGCAGCTTGTTTATTATTTATAGTTTTTCTGCAAGTTACACATGTAGATATTATTATTATTATTATTATTATTATTATTATTATTATTATTTAAATATTATTGTATAAATCATATTCAGCATAAATTTATAGATTAATTTAGTAATTTTGTCATTCACTTTCTTCATTTTAACTGGTTTTGCTTTTTTTCTGAAAGTTACAAGTGTCGTTATTTTATAATTATTATTTAAATATTATTATATTTTAATATTCTGAATGAACTACATAAATTTATAGATTTAATCATTTTGTCATTGACTTATATTATTTTAATGGGTTTTTTTTTTCCTGCAAGTTACACATGTAGATATCTTATTATTATTTAAATATTATTATATTTTAATATTCTGAATGAACTATATTAATTTAGTGATTTTGCCATTTATAGTTATTTTAATAGGTTTTGCTCTTTTCTGCAAGTTACACATGTAAATATTTTATTATTAATTCAATATTATTATAGTTTAAATAATATTCTGAATGAACTACATGAATTTATAGATTCATTTAGTAATTTTGTCATTCACTTTTAATATTTTAATTGGTTTTGCTTTTTTCTGCAAGTTACGCATGTAGATATTTTATTATTATTTAAATATTATTGTACTCTAACTAATTTTCTGAATGAACAATATTAATTTAGTGATTTTGTCATTTACAGTTATTCATTTAATAGGTTTTGCTCTTTTCTGCAAGTTACCCATGTCGATATTCATTCATTCATTTTCTTTTCGGCTTAGTCCCTTTATTAATCTGGGGTCGCCACAGCGGAATGAACCGCCAACTTATCCAGCATATATTTTACGCAGCGGATGCCCTTCCAGCTGCAACCCATCACTGGGAAACATCCATACACACACTCATTCACACACATACACTACGGACAATTTATCCTACCCAATTCACCTATACCGCATGTTTTTGGACTTGTGGGGGAAACGCGAACACGGGGAGAACATGCAAATTCCACACAGAAACACCAACTGACCCAGCCGAGGCTCGAACCAGCGACCTTCTTGCTGTGAGGTGAACGTGCTACCCACTGCGCCACCGTGACGCCCCCATGTCGATATTTTATTATTAATTCAATATTATTGTAGTTTAATTAATATTCTGAATAAACTACATTAATTTAGTGATATTGTCATTCACCTTTATTATTTTAATTAGTTTTGCTTTTAAAAATGTTCATTATTACACCGCAAAGAAAACAGTTTACA
The DNA here is from genome assembly GCA_903798115.1 of Danio jaintianensis. Lineage (NCBI taxonomy): Eukaryota > Metazoa > Chordata > Actinopteri > Cypriniformes > Danionidae > Danio > Danio jaintianensis. The sequence continues at coordinate 2,194,666 of CAIGQV010019950.1, read as the reverse complement.
TCTCTATTTCTACATCACTAATGTAACTTTAAAAAGCACAACCAATCATTCCTGCTGCTGCTTTCTGAAAGATAAAAAATAACTTTTTATTCTAGATTAAATAAATATCTCTAATTTTAAAATAATTCATAATTTTAGATACATTGGGATGATTATTTTAAGAGTGTGTCATAAATACAGTAGAGCAAATATATAAATACATTTATAATTTTGGGAGTCTAGCAATATTTAGATACCCCAATTGAATAATCAAATTTAAATGAACATTGTGTAGTTTTCATTGTGTGTATCGAGTTAATCTTTTCTTATGCATGAGTGCTTAAAACGGACATGAAATGCTCAAACAATAACTTTATGGTTAAACTCCATAAAATCATGAGTGCTTAATACTTTACTACTTTAATCATGAGTATATAATACCGATTCAACATTACAGATTATGTCATGTAAATATTGCGGATGCCAATATTGCGATATCCATGATGAAATGATATATTCTGCAGCCCTATTTGTACGTAATATGAACCATGTTTTATAACAGCCAGAAAGACTATGAGACCATTCAGCATTTGCACAGTTTTATTTACAGGAGGAATGTGCAGTGGGTTCAGGGGGAGTTGGAGATTTAGGGGAGGGATGAATGATCTGCATCAGGATCATCTGTAGATCAGGTTGTGTTTGTTGATCCACAGGTGCTTAAGTTTCAGATCATTCCTGTAGCGATAAAACAGCAGCTCTCTATCTCTCTTCTCCTTCTCCTTCAGGAGTTTCCTCTCCACCTTTTTCTTTGCCTTCTCCTCGGCCCACAGAGACAGAAGCAGTGTCGCTTTTCTGAACTTATTCTGCTTGCGCTGAATAACAGCAAAGTCTCCAGCTTCAATGACGTCCTCCTTGCAAGAGTGGAGCTCCATCACTTCACTCGACAAATATTCCTCCTCTTTCTCCTCCTCCTCCTCCCAAGCAACTATCCGTCTGATAGGATGACGAACTGGAGAGCAGTGGGAGAAATCCTCATAAGATGAAGGACATGCTCCAGGCAGAGCGGCAACATCATGAGCTTCAGGAAACACACTCAGAGGAGCAATTCTTCTGGTAGGAGGATGGGCTGAGGAGTAGTGGGAGAACATCTGATATGGGGAAGAACAAGCTCCAGGCAGAGCGGCAGCATCATGAGCATCAGGAAACAAACTCAGAAGAGCTCCTCGTCTTGTAGAAGGACGAGCAGGAGAGCAATGGCAGGAGAAATCCTCATATGATGGACACACTCCGGGCAGAGGGGCAGCATCATGAGCATCAGGAAACACACTCAGTGGAGCTCCTCGTCTTGTAGGAGGACGAACTGGAGAGCAATGGTGGGAGAAATTCTCATATGATGAAGGACACACTCCGGGCAGAGCAGCAACATCATAAGCGTCAGGAAACACACTCAGAAGAGTTGCTCGTCTTGTAGAAGGACCATCAAGAGACTCCATGGAGAACTGAGAGGTAAACTCGAAGTCTCCAGCTTCACTGAGGTCCTCCTTGCATTGATGGAGATCCATCACTTTGCTCATCCATGATTTCTCCTCCTTTTCCTCCCAAGCAATCATTGGTCTCAACGGTGGGGGACTTTCAGGGGAGCTACAGGCTTGGATCTCCTCAAACTCTTTCTCCTCGTCCTTAATGTTGAGGAGCAGGACGTCTGGAGGAGATGCAGAGCACAGCTGAGGCTTTACCGGACTGAGAGGAGCAGCTCGTCTGGTAGGAGGACGAACTGAGGAGCAGTGGTAGGAGAACAGCTCATCTGCTGCAGGAATGGGACGTGGAGGAACAGACCGTGATTTTGGAGACTCTGGCAGTGAGTGAATGTGAGTGGCTGGAAGAGTGAAGTCACCAGAGATGCCTGAAAGCTCAGGTAGGTCTCCGTCATTGGGCTTCGGGACAGAAGGTTTGGCAGGAGTCAGCAGAGGTTTGACTTTCACCAGAAGAGGCTTTGGCTCCTTCAGCTTTCTTCTGTGCCGTTTCTTCCTGCAGTTTTTGTCATTCTCAGCATAGTTGATGGCCTCGTTCTCTGCACATTTCTCAATCACCACCGGTTCTTGCGGAGCACATTGCTGTGTCTCCATAACACGCAAGAAAGGTGTAAAACAGCCAAAAAGCTTTTGAAGTGCTCTGCTGAACAGCGCCATTATGAAAAACGAAAGGCCGAAAATCAATTCAAGAAGAAGGAAAAGTAGCTGTGGATAACTGTTAACTCCTCAAACACCAACGAAAGGTCAAATTTAGAACTGCAGTTTCTGCCAGAACGGAATTCTAATGATGACATCATAGCATTCTGCTCTCTGAACTCTGAACTTAGAGAGAAGCAGCAAATGCACACACACACGTTTACACACACAAAGACACACACACACACACACACACACGCACACACACACACACACACACACACACACACGCACACGCGCACACACACACACACACACACACAAACATTAACACACATACAAATCCGCATACACAAAGACACAAAAAGACAAAGACACAGAAAGGCACACACACACACGCACACACACACACGCACACGCACACACACACACACACGCACACACACACACACACACATGCACACACACGTACGCACACACACGCGCAAGCACACACACGCACGCACGCACACACACACACACACAAAGACACACATAAACACATCAATATATATATAGTCCACACACACACAAAGACACACATAAACACACACACACAAAGATACACAAACACACAAACACACAAACATTAACACACACACAAACACAAAGCCACCTACACAAAGGCACAAACACACACATAAACACACACACACAAAGATACACAAACACACAAACATTAACACACACAAACAAAAAGCCACAGACACAAACACACACAAAGCTGCACACACAAAGACACACACACAAACAAATACAAAGCCACACAAAGGCACAAACACACACAAAGCTGCACACACAAAGACAAACACACACAGAAAAAGATACACAAACACACAAACATTAACACACACAGAAAGCCACACACACACGCACACGCACGCACGCACATACGCACACACACACACACACACACATATATATATATATGTGTGTGTGTGTGTGTGTGTGTGCGTGTGCGTGCGTGCGTGCGTGCGTGCGTGCGTGCGTGCGTGTGTTTGTGTGCGTGTGTGTGTGTGTGCTTGCGTGTGTGTGTTTGTGTTTTCAATGGGAAACACAGTAACAACACATAGACAAACTCTCCAAGGTCTTCAAGTTAAAGAAAATATTTCCAGCAACAACTCTGCACTTTGAGAGCTTCACTAAAGATATAAGACAGCCTATTATCCTTGTAATTTTTCTCAGTGTGGGCGAACAGTCTGCTTTAAATGACAAAATGCTGTCTGTTTCAGGAACCTGAGAAATGTCAAAATAAAGCCCTGGGCTCAAAAACATAATCAATACAAACACCAAAACACTAACACATCCCACATGCAGCAACTCCACAAGATCCCAAACACCATCAGATGTCCCTTTTAATTAACGTTAAAAAAGCATTTTGTAATGTATTCCATGCACTGCAAATCAAACCCAGCAAAAACACTGCTAGCAAAACCCTCCGCATGTGGCAGTTTGGTGAGTTACAGTGATGGATGAGATGCTCTTTCTTTAAATCTGCAAGAGTTGCAAGAGTCTGCTTTTATGTGCTCAGCTAAAATGTCCAGGACAGAAATATAATGCATTTGATCTCGAAAACAGTTAGTAAACAGAGAATTGCTGATTTACGCTCAAGCCACAATTTAACACTGCTGTGTGATTTATGCTAATACTAAACATGTCAGGAAGTGTGATTTATGTCAGCGATGAGCTGCTGGGAATCAGTGTTGGAATTTCTATCTAGCTGTGTGAATCTAACTCAGAGAGGTTTCATGATGAGCCGGAGTTGATCACAAATCATTCTGAACACTGCATTAGCTTCCATTATTTATTCGTTTTTTTAGTTTTTTTTCGCTGGCTAGTAAGCAGAGTACTTGTCAAAACAGAATGACATCTTTTTTAACATCTCATTTGTGATTTAAAATCTACAACCCACCAGAATATTTAAAGAGATTAACAACAATTTATTTATTTACTTATTTATTTACTTGTAGAGGTTGCCCTTTTAAAACAGTAAAACTTTCATTTTAATTTATATATACAGTGGGGAAAATAAGTATTGAACATGTCACCATTTTTCTCAGAAATCATATTTTTAAAGGTGCTGTTGACTTGAAGGCAGTTCATTCCACTGTGGCGACCCCTTATGAATAAAGGGACTAAGCCGAAGGAAAATGAATGAATGAATGCTGACTTGAAATTTTCCCAGAATGTTTGTAACAACCAAATAAATCCAATATGCAAAGAAAACAAATCTTATTAGATTACAAATGAAGTTATGTGTAATAAAATAAAATGACGCAGGGAAAAATTATTGAACACATGAAGAAAGGGAGGTGTAGGAAGGCAGTGAAAGCCCAGACAGCAGCTGAAATCTCTCAGTAGTTCCTCAGCAACCCTCTGCCCTTCGTTAGTGTAAATTAATATTAGCTGCTTCAATCCAACATTTACATTATCAGGATGATGAAGATGAAACCAGGGTGGACATTTCAGCAAGACAATGATCCAAAACACAGACAAGGAAACTCTCAAATGCTTTCAGAGAAAGAAAATCAAGCTGTAGATTGGCCCACCCAATCACCTGACTTGAATCCAACTGAAAATACAAAATAAAGATCAGATTTGATAGACGAGACCCACAGAACCATCAAGATTTTTAACACTCTGTTGAAGTCTGTGAAAAAAAATCACAGCTGAGCAATTCATGTGACTTCATTCTCCATATGAGGATGTCTTTAAGCTGCCATCACCACAAAAGCCTTTATATACAGTATTAAACACGTTTCAGTTGTTCAGTACTTTCTCCTTGTGTCATTCCATTGTTATTACACATAACTCCTTTTTCAGATTTTTCTTGGTTTTGTTTTATTTTTATGTTTGTATTGTTTGGGTTTTTACCAAAATCTGGTTCAATTCCATGTCGACAGCTCCTTTAGAAATATTATTCCCAGAAAAAAACATGACGTATTCAATACTTATTTTCCCCACTGTATATATAGCTCAAACCTTCGTGATTCATAACAAGAAACAAGACAAAAAAACATACACAGGTAGAACTAAACTAATATCTGTGAATTAAAAATTTTATGAATCACCAAGGAGCACAGTTTCTGCTAATATATTTCTAAAATGTTAAAGGTTACATACATCTTGGAGGGTCTAAAGGTAAAATTAACAGCAATTTATTATAATTAATAATTCATTCATTCATTTTCCTTCGGCTTATTCCCTTTATTCATCAGGGGTTGCCACAGCGGAATGAACCGCCAACTTATCCAGCATATGTTTTACACAGCAGATGCCCTTTCAGCTGCAACCCAGTACTGGGAAACACCCATACACTCTCACATGCACACACATACACTACGGCCAATTTAGTTTATTTAATTCACCTATACCGCATGTCTTTGGACTGTAGGGGAAACCGGAGCACCCGGAAGAAACCCACCCCAACACGAAGAGAACATGCAACCTCTACACAGAAATGCCAACTGGCCCAGCCGGATCTCGAACCAGTGACCTTCTTGCTGTGAGGCGACAATGTTAACCACTGAGCCACTGTGTCGCCCTAATTAATAATTTATTATTTTTATTATTAATAAACACTATTATTATTAGTATTAGTAGTAGTAATATTTGTTAAAAGTTCAACTGAACCTTTAGTTTGGCGAGTGAATTTCTGTGTAAAACTGATAAAAGTTTATTCAATTAAATTAAAACGTTAGGGAAATTAACATCATGTGTATAATGGTAAAATGTGTTTAGATGAAACTTTGCCACTCATTCACACAAATACACACAGAACATCCAGACTTCATATTTAAACAGCAGCATCTCTGCTGTTTAATATTCATAGGCACTAGTTCATATTACAGTTCACTTTATATTTTGCCAAACTATGAACACATACAGAAAATGATGTGTTTATGACTGGATCCCATTATTTTGTCCACATTTCATGCAATGCAGCAATCATAGAGTCATGCCACATTCAGTTTTCAATTATGAATATCATTTTCGCTGTAGTTCTTTCATTTCTGGCTTGTTGATAGTAAAGTAAAGGGCAAAATGCACATTTGCATAATGACTCGTTTTACTGAATAATCAGTTTAATGCATAATCTGAAACAGCCTCCTGTCTGAGTCATATAACATAACACGCTGTCAGCAAAACACTGCTCACATGCTTGGTTTGTTCATAGTTGAATTAATTTATTAATTTATCACAAACTCAACAGCAGATTGATGAAGAAGGGAGCTGTTTGCTCCATTAAACCAATCAGGACGAAATCAACATCCCATCACAAGGCATAAAGAAAGCAAACGAGAGAGATCAAACAAACGTATTTAAAAATGAACGAGCAGAACAGAACCACAGAAAATGATACAGAATGAACCGGTTTATTAGAAAGAATCTTCAGCCACCACCTTGCATACTATTGCTTTTTTTAATGGTCTGATTGCTAACATTGTTTTTATATATTGCATTAAACTGCCTGACAAATTATTAAATCAAAATCTATTTAAAAAAAAAATCAATGGTCTGTCCTTCCACTAAGCAATGTTGTGTTTAAAAGATGTCTAATAGATGTCCAAACACAGACAGGACACCAAACACAGTGAAAATCTAATAGAGGTCTAACAATAGTCCAAAAAAGTCAACAAATAGACCCATTAGACACACTTCACGTGTGTAATCATTCATTCCTGTCTATTTGATGCCTAGTCTATTTTTGGACTGTTGTTAGATGTCTATTAGATTGTTTTAGCCACGGCGGCTGTGTTTGGACGTCTATTAGACATCTTTTAAACACAAAAGGATTTTGCATACTTTTTCAAAAGCGTTTGGAGATTCAAGTGCATTTAGTGCATTCAAAAGATATTAAAAACACCAAAAGGGTGTGGATTACACATCATAATGTTGTAACTAATGTTCAGTTTCTTGCACAAACTGACCGCTTCACTTTATAAGACCTCAAAGTATAGTCAGAAGACACAGGTGTTTATTTTGAGCTCTAATAGTGATGCTACCATTGACTTGCATTATACGTCACCAAGGACCACATGTTCTACTGGAGAAAAACAGTCACCTACATCTTAAATGGCCTGAAGTTGAGAACATTAACAGCACATTTTGTTTTTAGGGTGAACTGTCCCTTTAACAGTGTCTTGTGTAGATTATTTAGAAAGGAAAATGGTTAAATAAAGAGTCTGCAACTGTATAAGCAAGACGGATGCTTTTCATAAAGAAATGCTGTGCAATGAAGTCAATGATTGCACTTGTATTTTGCTTCAACCATTAATTGTTGTACAAGTTCAGTGTTTTTGTGTGTAATGGGCAGTGAATAGAATATTATATCTTTATACAAATTTCATTGTGGAAATGTGAAAAAATTAAGGCAAAAAAACTGAAGGCAGAACAGTGATGCATTAAAAAAAATCACTATGATCACTATGGTAAAATTGACCCGTGTAGTGTGGATTTCCTATTAAAGTCTGTGTGAACTGGAAGTTGCTGTAGAATTTCCAACTCAAACGGAGTATTTTCTAGGGGTGGGTTTTTATTTTTTGGACTCCTCTTCTCATCTTTCACTATTAGCAAACTAATGGTTGGATGGGCGTGGCTAAGTGTATTTTAATTTAATGCAGACTTTAAAACAGGAAACTGAAAATGGGGCATACTGAAAATATAAGTAAACTGTCAGGATTCTGCCACTTCTGTCTTATTAATTCTTGTTTTGGTGGCAGAGTCCAGACACTAGTCCTGTCTTGTCTTGGACTCACCCTTTCTTAGTCGGTGTCTCTTGCTATTCTATTCTCAGCGCCTCAGTCTAGTTGGTTTCGGTTGGCGCTGGGATTGGAACATGCACATTGCACGTGTGAGTGCACGGTAAGTGTTTTATTTATCATGTACTCGTGTCTTGCTTTCTGTCTCGTCTTGGTGTTGTGTAGAGTACGTGGCTCCATGTTTACATGTTGGTCGTGTGCTTTAGTGTTGTGTTTCATGTGAACGCGGTTAATGGGTTCTCTCATTGGCTGCTTGTTCTAGTCCTGTTTTACGTGAGCACAAGGCTTGTGTTCTTTCTTTGTGTCATGTGCTCTCCTGTCTATTGTCTAGTCCCACCCTCCTTGTTATCCCATTATTAGTTTATTATGTCCACCTGTTTGTTTGCCAATTATTTCTCCTTTATAGTCTCCTCATGTCTGCTGTCATGTGCCAGTTCGTCGTCTTTCCAGTATCGAGTCTTGTCTTGTCTAGTCGTGTCCAGTCCTGCTTTTCCTTGCCAGCCCAGTCAAGTTTGTTTTTGTGTTTTAGTTATGTTTTTCCCCCTCAGGGTAGTTTTTGCTGCCTTTTGTTTTATTTTATAATTAATAAACCCATGTTTTTGTCCCTGCGATTGAGTCCTCATCCTTCCCTTTCCTGAAATCTGACATAAACGCTGAAATTAAGAAATCTAAATTTTACGTCTCCTCAACTGATTTCTTCAATTTCATTAAACAAACAGTTCTAAGTATGCAGTAAATAGTTTTTATAAGTAAACTCAACACTGAGCTCAAAAAAAGGTCCACCTAACTTATAATTTAACAATTTGTAAGTTGTATTTTTTACAGAGTATCATTCTTGTAAAATAGCCATTGATCTCTTTGTCAGTCACAGCCAAATCTATAAAAGCTTTATGAATCATCCAGCTTTGTTTTATGACTGACCTTGGTAGTGATGCCAAGAGAGGCTCCGTTGTCCAGCAGGATAGATGCCACGTCTTTGTGGCCGTCCCGTGCAGCCAGGTGGAGTGGCGTGTATCCAGATGTGGTGGTGGAGTCAGGTGAAGCCCCATGCTGCAGCAGTTGCTGGACAATGTCTGGTTTTCCCAGACGACTGGATATATGCAGCGGGGTCTGATCGTCCTATAAACACACACACACATATAAGACATTTTGCTCTTGTTTTCCTTTATGGAGGTTGTGTACTAGTGTTGTTTCAACGTGTTAGTGGAACAGTACTTATGTGTGTCAAACGTTTTGGTGAATTACATTTGTTTGGGTTGGTTATATATTTGAAAAAAAGAGAAAATGTTCACTTTAGCAATGGCGCAAGATGCCGTCTGACGATGAGGGTAAAATGACTGGTGTGCTGTTTACACTTTTTTTAGAAGTGTGTTATTTCTTTTTACCGTGTTGCTTTATTGAGCACGAACAAATTTTGAAAAGTTACAAAACACAAACTCCACAAACACACTCAAAAACTTTAGTCTCTCAGTATGCACTGTTGCTGAACTCCCTGAAGTGGCTTGTTTGTAGCCCTGAGATTCTTCTGGAAATGTATACGTCAAAACATCCTGACTATCCCACCCCGCACAAGATGCCGTCTGACGATGAGGGTAAAATGACTCGCAGTAGTTGTTTCCAATTCCCATTAGATCAAATTTTTTTAATAATCAGTCCAGGAGGTGGTGCTGATCATTAGGGGGTATTAGTTCAAAGACGTTAAAAGCAAGTAAAATATATTAAAACTATCATTTCAAAGCTGTCCAAAAGTGACTCTTTATACGCATCAAGCTGCCGACCGGAAGTTCAGAGCATCCTCCTTATGCATACACGCAAAACATAATGGGTAATTTTGTGTTCTATGAAAAAGGTCTATAAGCTCCCCATGTTTCTCAGAAAACATTGTGCAATTCTGTGCGGGCTTCACACAGGTGAGTGGGCTTGATAAACCACCTGTAGGTGTCGCACTTTTTTCCTCTCCATATGCACCAGACACTTTCTTATAAGCACCCCATACTTCTTGCAAAACATTGTGCAATTCTGTGTGGGCTCCACACAGGTGAGTGGGCTTGACAAACCACCTGTAGGTGACTCTTTTCCACTCAATATGCATCAGACACATTCTTATAAGCACCCCATACTTTTTGCTCAACATTGTGCAATTCTGAGTGTGCTCCACACAGGTGAGTGGGTTTGACAAACCACCTGTACGAGACATTATATCTCTTATAGGAGAAAATATAAAACTAATTAATTCATTATTTTTTTTAACTAAAATAGACTTGTCATGCAACTCTCTGATAATTTAAAGTGCTTCTTTTATCATTACTTGTAAGTTGCTTTGGATAAAAGTGTCTGCTAAGTTTATAAGTGTACCAAGGTGTTCTCACTTTTTTTGTGAGAACAGTTTTTGCATGTTGTCACAAGTAAAAACAACCCACGCTTGATATCACTATGATATTCTGGTAAAAATCATGCAGATCTAATCTCTCAAAGGTAAAAAAGCATCTCTTTTAAACAAACTACATGATTTTAAATAGGTCCTGGTGTGCTTTTCACACTTTTTTTTTTAGAAGTGTGTTACTTCTTTTTACCGTGTTGCTTTTTTGAGCACGAAAAAAACACACTCGAAAACTTTAGTCTCTATATTAGTATGCACTGTTTCTGAACTCCCTGAAGTGCCTTGTTTGTAGCCCTGAGATTCTTCTGGAAACGTATACGTCAAAACATCCTGACTATCCTGCCCAAGGCAGGCCCGAGGAGGTGAGGGGAAAGAATGCGAAAGAAAATTTGAATACACAGACAATGCACCATCTTTCTGTGCACATGCTTTCTGTGCGCTCACAAAAAGTATAACCAGGCAAAGTCTTAAAATGCATGCAGATGTTTTGTGTGTTGTTTCCAGAGTAACTGAGGCACAAGCTGTAAAGACACGGCCCTCTAATAGAATGTGGGGGCGGTAAACATTAGCTCATTTGTGTTTAAAGACACACACATAAAAACAGCATGTTATAATTGATAACTTTGGCTTATTTTAAACTAAAAGTTTTCTAATACATTTTTGGAACACGTGAGAGTTATATTACAACTCATTAAACAGACAGCTTGATGCCACGCCTTTAAAGGGATAGTTCACCCAAAGATTGTTATGTCATTATGTCATCATTTACTCACCTTTGACTTCCTCCAAACCATTTGAGATTTATTTTTATTAAAGATGTTTAAAAAATGTTGGAAACCTGTAACTATTGACGTGAATAGTTTTTCTTTTTTCTACTGTGGATGTCAATGGTTAAAGGGTTTCCAAGATTCTTCAGTATATTTTCTTTTGTTTTCACCAGAAGAAAATAAAATAACAACCTCAAACTGGTTTGGAACAAGCCAAAGGTGAGTAAATGATGACAGAATAAATTTTTTTGGTGAACTATCCCTTTAAGTCACCTGTTTGTTGACAACTTTAACACTAAGGTTTAAGGCTTTGTTATAATCGTTAACCCTAACCTGAGCAAAAGTATCAGAACTCATCTCTTCATAATGCCACCCCTTTAAAGGGATAGTTCACCCAAAAATTAATATTCTGTCATTATTTACT
>CAIGQV010019950.1:2165026-2183137 GCA_903798115.1 Danio jaintianensis | reverse complement strand
GGGTGAACTATCCCTTTAAGATACTAGTCACCAGTTTGTTGACAACTTTAGGGTTTAAGACTTTGTTCTAATCGTTAACCCTAACCTAAGCAAAAGTATCAGAACTCATCTCTTCATAATGCCACCCCTTTAAAGGGGTAGTTCACCCGGAAATTAAAATTATGTAATTTTTTTACTCGCCTTTGATTCATTTAAACAATTTGAGATTTATTGTTGTTCTGTTAAACACAAAAGAAGATATTTTGAAGAATGTTGGAAACCTGTAACCATTTATTTCTATACTATTTGTTTTTATACAATACATGTCAATGGTTACAGGGTTTCCAAGGTTCTTCAGTATATCTTCTTTTGTGTCAACCAGAACAAAATAAAATAACAACCTCAAATTGTTTTGGAACAAGTCAAAGGTGAGTACATTTTGGTAAACTATCCCTTTAAGCTTTTGTTGACAACTTTAATATTAAGGGTTAAGGCTTTGTTCTAATCGTTAACCCTAACCTGAGCAAAAGTATCAGCACTCGTCTCTTCAAACAGCACTAATCTCTGACTCACCTTGGCTTTTGCATCCAAATCTGCTCCATTCGCCACCAGGAATTTCACCACGTTTGCCTGTCCTGCCCTGGCAGCCATATGGAGCGCCGTCTCTCCCCTCTAAAACACACACAAAGGAAGCTTCTGGAAAAAAAGGTACTACTGTGTTTGGACAGTAAGCCTTTGTGTGTGTGTGTGTCCCTGTGTGTGCACAGTCCTTTCATCAAAACCGGCCCCTCTGCCCAGACTCTCTTTGTTTTGACTGTCTCAATGAGCTGCACCCCAACAAAGCCTAAAGCGTGTTTCTACAGTAACAGTGGCTCGCTGTTGGCCCACTGTCTGTCTGATGGGGAACAGTTGAGCATGATTACAGTCTGACTGTACTCTAATTACAGTAGACCGAGGAGCTCCAACCTGTGGTCAGACGTATGTTTAAGCACACGGATGGAGAATGTTATTACCCTAAAAGGCTTTATGAAATATGAGACTAAACCAATGGCACGTTCCATAGAGGAACACGGCTAAAATGTTTTTGTTTGACTTTTTTTTGTTCATTATCAAAAAGGAAAACTGTTTGTTTGGTGTTGGCGGGGTTGGGGATGGTTGTACTCACCACATTCATTGTGTTAGGAGACGCTCCGTGATTTGTTAACTGAGTCACAATGTTTTCATGGCCCATAAAAGCAGCCACATGAATCGGCGTGAGTCCAGACTGCAAGACACGCAGAAAAATGCAGCTTTGAAGCAATGCAAACTGAATGCTGAATATTACCGCATTTCAAACACACACACACTCATATTGTTCCTCATAAAAAACATCAGATTTGATTGAAAATGTTGATGGAGTGCTATTTATAGACGGCAGATTCTGCTTTAGATTAAGGATAAGTTTATACTGTTGCATTTGTCAAATATACATTTAAGAATTACAAGAAACTGCAAAAAAAAAAAGGTCAAGTGCAAAATTAAAAGATACAGTATCCTAAGCTGTATCCCATCTAGAAACTTCACCACGCTGCAGGAGAGGGTGAAGTCTAGATGGGATACAGCTGAGGATACTCTAGTCAATATAGCATAATTTTTGTGACACTGTACAACAAATAATATTTTTACATTACTGTGAGGGTTGGGTTTAGGGTTGAGGTAGGGGTAGACGCTAATAAAATACAATAAATACTTCTCATTAACTTCCGATCGCAGCTGTATCCCTTCTAGCAAGAACAGCGGCGCTCATTACCCATCATGTAACAAATAATACGATCATAATTAAGCTGTTTAAAAAACAAAAAAAATATGTTCCATCACATATTTGAGAATGGGAGTATCAGAAATTTCACAATATAATTAGAACATGTGTCAATATTTACAGAAAACGGCAAAAAGAAACATATATACATAGATCATTGGGGCTGGTGGGTCACGTGATAAACTTGACGCATCACCATTGGCACTTTAGGACGCAATGGATTCTAAGTAAAGGTCACAAAAAAAACCTCACGCAGGAGAGTTGTTGCTAGATCAGATACGATTGCGGTCGGAAGTTAACGAGTATTACTAATACTATTTATTAAATTTCCCATTACTTGTATTTTATAAACGTCTACCCCTACCCCAACCCTAATAAAAACCGTCACAGTGACGTAAAAACAGTAGTTGTACCGAGTATTACTTATGTTATTCATTAAATTACCCAACAAATTGTATTTTTTTAACGTCTACCCCTACCCCAACCCTAAAGCATCACAGTACTGTAAAAATATTAATAATTGTTATCCAGCGTCACAAAAATTATGCTATATCAAAGATCATAGAATACACAAGACATGTCACTCGTATAGTTTTGAATGGTGAAATGTGTAATTGTCAATATGGCAAATGAAGCCCTGCCTACTAGTACAGGAGCCAATCAGCGATTGCTATAGACTGGTGTTTTCTTCGCTATAGACTGGTGTTTTCTTCGCTATAGACTGGCCGTTTCTGGGGGAAAAGCTCGAACCAGACGTGTGCTTTTACGACAGTTTGGTGGTCAACAAACACACTGGAATCTCAGCAAATACTTGCTTCACACACATGAGAAATATATCCAAATAAAGCTTGAAATCTCTAATTTTAAATGAACCAAGTGCACTTGAAAACAAAAGTTTTTTGGTTTTGTAATCTGTTTGAAACGAACGCGAGGTACAGTCCGTCCTGTCAAACGCACATCACATGACAGCAACTACTCAAACACCCACAAACTTGTAAACAAAGAGTCACTTTCAATTCTGGAGGAGATTCGCTGTCAAGACCAAGTTGTGGATTACTTCAGCAGAGCAGCATAATCAGACGATCATTATCCAGAGGATGATAATATGTAGAACGGCCATAAATGAGGTTAATGTCGTGATCTCGTTCTTTTCGAGTGCGCATGTGCATTAGCTCGGGCAACCTGAAAATATGCTGATTTTGTTTGATTCGGACGTTTAGAAACATAACTTTTGAGACAGGTGTTGTTTAATTTTATTGGTAATAACAAATATGTAATGTAATCGTAAGCTTGGCAAACAGTTTTGGAGAATTTGATGTTTCCCTATTCAGACAGAATGCCCAAGCATTCTGCCCGAGAGGCGTTTCAAAGATGGCCGCCGAGTGAAATTACTTGCCTTAAAGGGGCTTTGGCTATATTGATGTGCGTATCCACAGCTGTATCCTATCTAGACTTTACCACGCAGGAGGGTCAGCTGGAGTATTTAAAACTCACGCGTGAAAGGGTTAATAAATTTGCAGTTATGTGAAATAAAGTTGCAGTTGCATAATACAAAGTGATGGTGCAAGATATAACATCATATTGATGGGCAGAAATCATATTGTGAAATATAAGCTGCAAATATTTTTGTTGATGTGCAAAAAAGGAAAAGAAAATGTACAGAAAAAAACATTTACATGAGGAATGTAGGAAATTATCAACCTTATCAACTTGGCTTAAAAATGGTAAAGTCTAGATAGGATACATGGCCGGCTGGAAGTGCGATATGCACATCAATATAGCAGCATTTTTTATGACCCTGTATAACAATAATTAATATTTTTACAGTACTGTGACTGTGGGTTTAGGGTTAGGGTAGAGGTAGACATTAAAAACTACAATTTATTGGGTAATTTAATAGATAATATTAATAATACTCAGTACAATTACTGTTTTTACGTTACTGTGACGGTTGGGTTTAGGGTTGGGGTAGGGGTAGACGTTAATAAAATACAATAAATGGGAGATTTAATAAACAATATAAATAATTCTTGTTAACTTCCAGCCGCAACCAAATCTGATCTAGCAACAACCCTTAAAAATACTAATTAGATGAAAAAGCATTCATAGTTTGCAGAACTGCTCAAATGACATTAAAACCTCTGAGAAATGCAAACCGACTGTTCTCAAGACAATGCTCTTCACACTTTTATTTATTTTTTGTAATAAATGATGTCCTGAAAAGCGAGGGAGACAAACCTCCCTCCATTTATCACAGTTGCTACAAGCCTGGTTTCCACAGACAACCAATATCTCTTACAAAGGCCTAAGCAAACCTTTTTACATTCAGTGTTATTAAACGTTTTAAAGCAAACTCTCTTTCTCTACTCACCTCAGTCACAGCCTGAATGGACGCTCCGTGTTTCAGCAGCAGCTCCATCACTTTAATCCTGTTCTTCTTGCAAGCGATGTGAAGTGGTGTAAAACCATTCTACAAAATAAATAAAAAGGGTATTTTTACTCCAGCTTACTACTGAAAATCTGTTTGTGCTTTGACCCTAACCAGATGACTGAAGAGTTAAGAAAGCTTTGTTTCCAGACGAATGAAAACACGTGGCTCCTGCTGCTCAATGCTTGGCAGACTTCTTGTCTTTCTACAGTTTTCTTTCTTTCTTCCTTTTTTTTTTCCTCATAAACTGCCGCGACACGCCCGCTCTCTAACCATTACTTCAGAGCATGACAGTATGCACTGTGCTCTGTGCCAAGAGTGGCTTTTTATGGATCGCCATGGCGCTGCGCAGAAACAAAACATGCTACATGTCATAACTTTCCAATCTGAGTGTGCAGATTTAAAATTTTAAGAATAGCTTCTACGATGGAAGTCAAAAAAATTGGGGCATTTTTACAATACTTTTTCTTTTATGTAAATAAAGTAATAACTGTGGTCCTTAATCAACATTGATTTGTTGCAAATGTCTGTCAGTCATTCACAATTTGGTCTACATCACATTGCACAAAACAATTCTATAGCACTGTGTAATCTTATTGGCTGATTGTAACTTTTCTTTGGAGGGAGCTGTTACTCAGGCTCACTGGATGGAGAATATTTAAGTAGGTGTCGCTGCAGCCCGGAGACCTCCAAGTGGGAGGTATTACACCGCAAGTAGGTTGGGTGACCTCAAGTGGGAGGTACTTACGCCGCAGGTGGGCTGGGTTTAGGTGGTGTAGGTGTAGTAGACATTAATAAAACACATCAGGTTACTGTGAGGTTGGGTTTAGGGTTGGGGTAGGTGAGCACAATATTTGACTCCGTGTCATGTACAAGACATTAAATAAATAAAAACTCCAGTTTTGTACAGCCCACCCACTTGGAGCTGGCTCCGTCCTCCGTTTATACCCTTCTCAGAATATTTGCAAAACTTCCAAAACATATTTACAGATTGCAGTTTTGTAATAAACACAAGAAGCAGTAAAACAGTGACAACTTCTACACTTTTTCCACACAATTTATAAATATTAAATTATCAGTTAGGACTCTGCACACTAGCATTTTATCACCTTAAACCACTTTCACCATCATGCATGATTCATAAACTAATATAAAGATTACATTACATACCTATTTATATATTAGGCTTTTGCATTGTACTGTAATACTTCTGGTTAACTCTTAAAATACAGCATCAATCCCATGAAAAGAGCTCACAGCCATGTAAAATGGTATAATGTAAAGGTTGCCTTAGCATAATGTATTTTTATTGCACTTTTTTGTGTAGGCGGTGTATAGTAGATGTTGTTTTCAAATATGATAAAGCATAGCATTTTTGTATGCCAGTAAATGGCGTTCTGATTTCCAAACTGGAGTGAAACATCATTTTTTGCACCACATGCACATATCTTCACATTAAACAACCAATAAATAGCACTTAAATGTTAAGTGAGACTCAATTTTACATTAGAGCTGAGCAAAAATGAACCACGATTAATTGCATCCAAAATAAAAGTTTGTTTTGACATAATATGTCTGTGTGTGCTGTGTATATTTATTAAGCACATATAAATACACACATGCATGCATATATTTGAGAAAACATTTATTTATATTTAGACATTATATATATATATATATATATATATATATATATATATATATGATACAAATGATATATCAGTTTAAATATCTATGTAAACAATTGTTTTGTATAGTTTTGTTTCTAAGTATGTGTGTGTGGTGTATCACATATACTGCTCCGGGTGTGTGTTCACGGTATGTGTGTGTTCACTAACTGTGTGTGTGCACTTGGATGGGTTAAATGCAGAGCACAAATTCCAAGTATGGGACACCATACTTGGCCACACTACACTTCACTTCACTTCACTTCACTTCACTTCACTTCACTTCATAATAAATATATATAAAACACACACATATATTATGTCAAAACAAACTTTTATTTTGGATGCCATTAATGGGAATTAATCTTTGACTAGCACTATTTTATATATGTTTTTTTTTCTATTCTAACCAGTTTTAAAGGTGCAAGTTTGTATATTCTCAGTGTTTTTTGTCTTACTGTATGTGACAGCAAATTAAAAAAGCACCTTCCCTTTGCATGCTGTGACATATGCAAGTGTGTGGGAATTGAAAAGAAAATTGCTTATGGCAGTGGAACAGGACAAAAATATTGATTTTGTGTGCAGGATCCCAATTTTACCCCTTAGACCTTTCCCTTACCCCTCGTTTTGTGCATTTAAGTGAAGGGGTAGGGGTGTCCCAAATTTCTTTAACTTGAAGGCGTAGGGCTAAGGGGATGGGCTAGATAGCCCTTGAAACTGAGATTTTCCAGGACCACACTAAAAACCAAGGTGTACGAAAATTTCCCCGAATACATCAGCTACAACGGCAATATGGCTACACATGCGAGTCAGGAGATGCACAAATTTAAGTATTTTTTTGGCATTATTGAGAATTTTTACAACAAACAATATTTATTGTTTTCAAACAAGTTTTAATACATTCATAATGTTTTACGGTCATGCTTTTTAAAAAAAGGTTAAAAAAAGCTACATTTTGCTATCTATAATCCATAATAATACCTCCTGTATAGTAGCCCCACAATATACTTTCACATCTGTCACTCGATGACACTCAAATACCCTGTCAGAAAAGTCTAGTGGCTGGGAAAACCTTTTTATTGTGTCTGGTAGAACGTTAATGCTGTTTTCTTGTGTTTACATAGATGAATATGGCCACGGTGTAAATACACAGTACAGTTATGAGCGTATTGCCACATTATATTGTTATGATAACATGATATCGTTGCCTTTGGTGATTTTCTGAAGTTAAATACCAAAAAATAACACAATTTGAACAACTACAGCAGTCATCGCCGTCGTCGATCTCGCTTGAGACGACATATGATGACGTGTGATGGTGTTGTAGTGGTGTCCTATTTCTTAGGGGTAAATTTGAAGTCCTTCCCCTTCACACTCTGTTTCAAGAGCCAGGAGGAAGGGGTAGTGGTAAAAATAAATTAGAATCGGAATTGGGCCTAAATGTAAAAGTTGCATTGATGAAATAAGGAAGAAATAACTTACTTAGCAGTTGGGGACATAGTATTACAGAAGTGGATAATAAAATCTAAATCAAATCCTACTTTTTCACATAAGACTCACCAGTGCTTTGGCATTAGGATTGGCCCTCTTGTCCACTAGGACCTTGGCGACTTTGTAGTGTCCGCAGTGCGCAGCGACGTGCAGGGCGGTCAGGTAATCGTTGGTGACGTCGTCCACAGGCACCTCATGATGAATCAAGAGTTGGACGCAGTTCAGATGATCTCCCTGCGTGGCCATGTGCAACGGCGACAAGCCATTCTATTGAAACACACATCAGTTTTAGATATGACGAAATCAAATGACTGAACGACTTTCACTTCTCTATTTTTTGGCATCTTAGGAATCACCAATGGACCGAATCTAAAACAGTTTATCATACTCTCTACAGGGTTCATACACATTTTTAATACAAAAATTCCAGGACTTTTCCAACACTTTCAGGTAAATAAGCCCACAAAGAGTCTGTGCGCGCAGATTTTTAGCCCAACATTGAGTCTATTTATTTACTTGTGTAAATGCGTGTAAATTTATATTCAGTTTTTAAATTAATTTCAGTAATATTATTGACTAATATGAAAACGTTTATTTGATTTATTTACAATACAGTTTGTAAATTAATATTTTCTGTCTTTTAGTAGATATATTATCATATGAGAGACTTGCTTTGTTTGCCAAATAAGTGGATCTAACTGGATTTGCATTGAAAACATTGAATATAAGTTAAAAAGGTATGATTTTTTATTTCATATATTAAGTTTTTGTTACAATAATCCCAAAATCATTCCACATAAATACGCAGATTTTTTTTTACAAAACTCTGCTCAGAATTAGCAAAAAACGTCTGCAGATTCTGTCTGGCCCTATTCATGACCTAATGTTTCATGTCTATGTACACGTGGTAAATAAAAAAAAAATTATGTTCAAATTTATTACAGCATATAAGAAACATGTGACAATCCATGTAATTTGTTTATTTTTATATCCATAAAATTGTTTTTCATCTTGCTGTTTGTGTGAAAATATTTTCGAAATGTTGGCTTCTGTTTTCATAGGACTTAATTAGCACAAATTAGCTTTTAGCACCCACAGTATCTAGAGATTGTTTCTGAAAACCACACTCAAAATGTAGCTTGCATTATGATGAATGCGAGTGAAAGAGAGGCGAAGCTGAAACTGCAAGTTGCTTTTTTACCCCACACAGAGAATGTCACATGTCCTGTGAAGAAACAAACCGCACAATTGTATTTAAAATTGACCAAATTTTATTCATTCATTCATTTTCCTTCGGCTTAGTCCCTTATTAATCAGGGGTCGCCACAGCGGAATAAACCTCCAACTATTCCGGCATATGTTTTATGCAGCGGATGCCCATCCAGCCGCAACCCAGTACTGGGAAACACCCATATACTCTCGCATTCACACACACATTCATACACTACGGCCAATTTAGTTCATCCAATTCACCTATAGCGCATGTCTTTGGACTGTGGGGGAAACCGGAGCACCCGGAGAAAACCCACGCCAGCACGGTGAGAACATGCAAACTCCACACAGAAATGCCAACTGACCCAGTCGGGACTCGAACCAACGACCTTCTTGCTGTGAGGCGACAGTGCTAACCACTGAGCCACCGTGCCGCCCTTTACCCATTATCATCTCAAATATATTTACGTACACAGATGTTTTTTTAAACAAATTTCCATGACTTTTCCAAAACATTTTGGGTCTATTTGTTTTTCCAAAATTGTCCATGTCTTGTCAAAATTCCATGACTTTTCCAGGACCGTGTGAACCCTGTCTCTGAGAATTCTGATAACATTCAGACCAATAACATCCCCTTCAAAAAAAAAAAGGACATCTGGGGTAAAAGAACAGCGTGAGGCTATTTATATGTCAATATTTGTATGAAAACAAGTGCTCTATTGTGACATTAATCGGCTCGGATATTATCTAATTTGGCGAGAGGTCTGTGAGCATGTTTTGCATCACTTTTCAGATTCCAGGAAAGTGTTCGGTGATGCAATGGAAAAAACTGAAGAAAAAGTGATAATGTCACATCTGCATACACTTAAAGTAACGGGGGTCGTTCAAAAATGATGTCATTTACTCGCCATCTTGTCATTCCAAACCCATGTAACCCCTTCCTAGAAAACAACACAAAAGTTGGGGTTTAAAAGCTGGATAATTGGCCTGGACACTATTGTTTTCTGTAGAACTGCTTTGTGGCTAAATCAGAATAGTTTCATAATTGATGAACTTTGATACGTCAACATTTCCACTGAACTGAATCAACATTGAACTGACTCGAGCTGAATAATGACTCTGTTGCCTTCAGTATTGAACTTGTTCTATAATTTATTAACTTTGCAGTGTCACTGAACTGAACTGAATCAACACTGAACTGACTTCTGCTGCATACTTTTGTTTTTGTAGATCTGCTTACAGCTGAAATGAACTCGTTTCATACCTGATGAACTTTGAAACATTCACAATGTTATTGAAGTAATTTGAATCCACACTGCAGTAAACTGAGCTTAATAATGCTAATATGTTCATCTATACAGCTGTTTTATAGCTGAACATGTCTTAGAACTAATACATTTTGCAACATTAAACCTTTTTGAGGTGACACAGTGGCGCGGTGGGTAGCGCTGTCGCCTCACAGCAAGAAGGTCGCTGGTTCGAGCCCCGGCTGGGTCAGTTGGCATTTCTGTGTGGAGTTTGTATGTTCTCCCTGTGTTGGCGTGGGTTTCCTCCGGGTGCTCCGGTTTCCCCCACAGTCCAAAGACATGCACTATAGGTGAATTGAATAAACTGAATTGGCCGTAGTGTGTGTGTGTGTGAATGTGAGAGTGTATGGGTGTTTCCCAGTGCTGAGTTGCGACTGGAAGGGCATCCGCTGCGTAAAACATATGCCGGAATAGTTGACTGTTCATTCCGCTGTGGCGACCCCTGATAAATAAGGGACTAAGCTGAAGGAAAATTAATGAATGAAACCTTTTTGCAACCATTTTAATACAGTGATGCTGCACTGAATCAATTTGTTTGTATAAAGTGTGACAAAAATAAAAAAGATGTTCTTTTCCATATAACAAAAATAATAAACAAACAAATCCATCAACATATGCACTCAGAGTTTCATTTGGTTTAGCACACAATGTTCCCATTCACACTCTATATATGAAAAAGAGCAGCAAGAACACTCTTCAAAATATCTCCATTTGTGTTCTACAGAAGAACGTATGTCATACAAGTTTGGATTGACGTTTAGGTGAGGAAACCATAGATATGTACACATTGATTCCTCTTTAAACCACTCCAGAAATATCAATATCTCATCACTCAATTAAAAAAAATCTATAAGTTTTGAATTTAGAGACCACAACATTGTGCAGCCTCTGGTTGATTTAAATTCAATTTCCTGAAGGTGAATAACGACTTTTCAGAGGTGATAATACAGTATGTTGCTTTTATACTGTATGTATTAACACAATACCACAGATTTTTAAACTAAGGTAACAATCATTAATATTAAAGGGATAGATTACCCAAAAGTGAAAACATCCTCACCATTTACTCATACTCAAGCAGTTCACACAAGACAAGAATTTCTAAAGAAACTTGGAAGAAAGCAGCCACTGACATCCATAGTAGGAACAAAAACATACCATGGTTTCTGTAACATTCTTTAAAATATCTTCCTTTGTGTTCAACAGATGAAAGAAACTCAAACAGGATTGGAACAAGTGGAGGATGAGTAAATAGTGGCAAAATTTTCATTTTGAAGTAAGCATTCCCTTTTACCAGCATCATTTTGGATTGTGTTGAAGTCTACTACAAATATAAATACTCATGAGTAGAGCTATGCTTGCAGAAGCACATAAAAGTGTTCACACAAAGTGTTAAAACATGGCAGGCGCCCTTTGTATAACAGCCCAAAGAAACAGCCATTCACAATCTATGACGTATTCAGTGACAGAATATGCATATTAGGAAAATCTCTGCTTTTAAAGGCAAAACACCAATTCTAACCTTTGTTTTTGAAAGGATGGGTGCTCCACGATCTAGCAACATCTCAACCACTTGCTCATGACCGCTCCTCGCTCCACAGTGTAAAGGTGTCAGGCCATCCTGGAGATTAGAAAACAAACCCAAACCATGTTACACACGACACTTAGATCCCAGAATCTACAAACGTCATCCATTATTATTATTCCATTCCATCTGACTGCTACATAAATGTGCCATTATGTCAAACAAACACACAATGGGCTCTATTTTAATGATCTAAGTGCACAGTCTAAAGCGCACTGTGCAGGTGCACTTTCTTTAATGCTTGTGCGAATCCATTTATGCTATTTTAAGAATGGAAAAAACCGTCTGCGCTCCCCGCGCATAGTCTAAAAATGTTGTTCCTATTGTCTTACTGAGTTATGGTTGTGTTTTGGGCGTAACATGCATTAAACCAATCAAATCATCTCCCATTCCCTTTAAGTGTGAGTTGTGATTATGCCATGGCGCATTATCTATTTACATGGCGGGTTTTGATAGCAAAAAAACTGAACACTTCACTAGTGAGTAAACTGCTCGTGCGACAAGCAGGCAGACCATCTACAGAACAATCCAGATTCCACCAAAGCCACCTGATGTGCAGAAAGCATGGGAGGAGGTAGTGGTTTACATATAATAATAATCTTTTACATTTTAATCCTTTAATTTTTCAGATTTAAAGATATTTATGTGCTGCTGTGCATCCGTTTTTGTGTAAAAAGTAACATGTTTATGTGTTTTAGATAACTAAAAGCTGGTCTAAAATTAATGGCGCAGAGTTTTTTTGCTTGTTTGTTATTTAGAGCACGTTCCTGGAGGACCACCAGCTCTGCACATTTTCCATGTTTCCTTAAACACATCTGATTCATTTCCTCAGCTCATTAGCAGAGGCTGCAAGACTTGGAAAGGGTGTGGCAGACAAAGGACAAATGCAAAACGTGCAGTGCTGGTGGTCCTCCAGGAACCTGGTTGGGAACCACTGATTTAGAGCATGTTAGTGATCCAAAACGCACACACATGTTACTTTTTACCCACACAGGGATGCGCAGCAGCAGATAAATATCTTTAAATATGAAACATTTAAGATTCTGTGCATACCTGTGTGTATAAAAAGTAGCATGTGTGTGCATTTTTTATCACTAACATACTTTAAAATCACAGTTTATTTCAGTTGTCTCAAAATAGCAATGTGCAAATAATGCACCTCCTTTTCAGACCAGCACACCCATGGGCACAAATGCATTTGCTATTTAAACAACATGGTACAGAACATGAAAATGATACCTGTGCTGGGCTGAAACTAGCAAAAAACACTTGCGTCATGCCTGGAGCTGCATTGCGCCGGGTGTATGTTAGGGCTCAACGAGAGAAAACACTGCACTGCTGGAAATGGAGATGAGCGCAACATCTGCATGCAATTTTCCTTCGACCGCACTGCCAAACACATGTAACCTGAAGGCTATGGCTGTTATCATTTATTAGAATCAAATGGCATGTATCCCTCAATTATTCCTGCCAATAAATTCCCTGTTCATCTTGAAAAGCATCTTGAGCTTCTAAGAGAGCAGCTGAAACTCCCACACACACTAACAGCAATTGAATTAGTTCCCTCTTAAACGTGATATTCAATTAGTTTAGAAATTGCAGCTTTTCCTTTCCAAGCCTTTCTTTCGCTCTACAATGTA
Source organism: Danio jaintianensis (assembly GCA_903798115.1). Classification (NCBI taxonomy): domain Eukaryota; kingdom Metazoa; phylum Chordata; class Actinopteri; order Cypriniformes; family Danionidae; genus Danio; species Danio jaintianensis. The sequence continues at coordinate 2,170,030 of CAIGQV010019950.1, read as the reverse complement.
CGCATGTGGTTGTGCAATGAAGGCATTTGGGGAAACCATGTGCTCACTTCCTCTGATGAGATAAATATAGAGCTGGGAAAGAAAGACGGTCTGTTTGGTTTTTACTGCTCGCAGCACTGACCTTGGTTCTGGCGTCGATTCGGGCTCCTCTCTCCAGCAGAAGCCTGACCATGTTGGCATTTCCTCTTTTCGATGCCACATGGAGAGGCGTGATGTCATTCTGCCACAATAGACAAAAGACCAAACTAATTGTCAGACACACAATTAAGTGAAAAGGGCTGTTTACATGCAATGGAAATTTATTATTGGATATTATTAACTATATAATACCAGCAGTTGGGCAAAGTAACACATTACAAATAATCAAATTACTGTAATTGAGTAGTTTTTCTGAGGAATTGTAAACGACAACAGCAATTTTGGACAAAATGTGGCTTTAGGACATAAAAATTAATGAACAAATTTTATATTTTTATTCATTTCTTTAATTTTTTTCATCAGCAGAAGCCATTGATATCTTTGATAGAAAAAACAATAATAATAATTCCTATATCAGTCTAAAACCCTTTATTAATGAAGCATTACAAAGGTTATTTTATGTTGTTTCATAATATAACTGTATATGCTAGTGGAATAGGAGCATCATATCAGGTTTTTGATGTACAATATATGTGTTCCATTACGGGGATATTTATGATGTTGCACATTAGAGATTGTATCTACTGTATGTATCTGCAATGGCGCAGATGATCTGCACAGTTATACTGAGCTACACCTCCCTCTAGTGATGGCTCACAACATCCACTAACTTCCCATGATGTCCTTTTTTATGACGCATTAAAAAAAAAAACATTTATTTGATCTGTCTATAGAACTGACTGAAGCATTCCAATGTGTCGCTTATGTTAAAACCTTGAATGTATTGCCTTGAATTTTTGAGCGCACTGATGGATTCATTTTATTCATATAAAACACAGATTTGGATGTTAGATGTATGGGATCAAATTTCATTCCGTGTGTTAATGAGATAACAAAATACACTGGGTCAATCTGTGTATGCAGTATTTGGATCAGGTGTTTAAACTTTGCATTAATGTATATTATTGTTTTGATATAGGTGGAGTTGAAGCAGCTGAGTTATGGAATTTATTAGCTATTATACAACAATTATTTCCGGTGTTCTGTCGATTTGTCCTACCTTGTCAGATTGTCCTACCTCCCATTCAAAAAGTAGGTAGCACATTTAGATGACGCAATATGCTACCCATCAGATTTTGCTACCAGTGTAAATTTTAATGGAGTACTCTGATATGAAGCTGTAATATCGCCATAACCTACCTAATCCCTAACCCTAACCTCAGAACCATTCATATACAGTGTTGGTAGCATAATCTGATGGGTAGGATAAAATGTCAGGACACCGGTCCTGATAGGCTGAAAGGTGTTCCACGCATGCTGAAATATAATCCAACAGCACTGAGAGGCTCCACTATGTGTATTATATATAGAGTACATGTATTGATTAACAATTATGATAATAATAATAATCATAGTTGCGTTTTGTTTCACTCCTCTTTCCAATCACAGAAAAAGTACTTTTTAAAGGTGAGTTTAAAATGTAAGCTATTGTTCAAAAGTTCTGGAAATCTCTCGAGGCCGCATTTATTTAATCTAAAACTAAAAACAAAAAAATTAAAACAGTTTCTATTTCAATATATTTATTTTTTATATAATTTATCTCAGGATAGAAAACCTAAATATGCAGCAGCCATTACTCCAGTTGTCAGTGTCACGTGATCTTTCAAAAATAGTTTAACACTTTCATTTGGGATCATTTTGCATAAACCATGAAACAACGTATTTTAAGATTTGATGAATAGAAATTTTGAATGAACAGCATTTTTTTTTAAGTAGAAATATTGTTGCTGTCTCTTTAAATTACTCTAATGTGCCCTTGCTGAATAAAAGTATAAATGTAGAAAATGAATGAATAAATTAAACAAGTAATAATAATAAAAAGATTTTAACGTTTTTTTTTATCTTACTGACCCCAAACTTTGAATGGCAGCGTAAAAGTGCAAAACTGTCATGCATGATATAACCGTCAAGTAAACATGTAAACATATTTATTATAACAAATATAATAAACTAATTCATAAATATTGTCAAGTTTTGGAGGGATCCGTCACATGGTATTTTGCTAATATGATATCATTTCCTGCTTTTACCAGCATGTTAGCTGCATCACATGACCAAATGAGTTATGTTTTTTCATAGTTATATTTTAACAAATCTGCTTTGCTGTGCTTTTATATATGAAGCAATATATATGAAAGCTTATTTTTATAATGAAAAACTCCAAACTACTTAATTCTTTTCTTTAAATGAAATACTTTCTGTATCACCATGACATCACCCTGCCAAAAATGTCAAAATAAATTATTAATAAAAATTATTAGCCCTCCTGTAATTTTTTTCCTTTTTCAAATATTTCCCAAATGATGTTTAACCGAGCAAAGAATTTTTCACAGTATTTCCTATAATATTTGTTTTATTTTGGCTAGAATAAAAGCAGTTTTTAATTAAAAAAAAAAACATTTTAAGGTCAATATTACTAGCCCCCGTAAGCAATAATTTGTTTTATATTGTTTACAGAACAAACCATCATTATACAATGACTTGCCTATTTACCCTAACTTGCCTAATTAACCTAGTTAAAACTTTAAATGTCACTTTAATCTGAATACTTGTCAGAGACAAGGTTTGAACCCGGGTGAATGCTGAATGCTTAACCGCTGAGCCACAGGTAGAATACTAGTATCTTGAAAAATATCTAGTAAAATTTTATATACTGTCATCATGGCAAAGCTTAAAGAAATCAGTTATTAGAAATAAGTTATTAAAACTATTATGTTTATAAAAACAAATCTTATTTCCGTTAAACAGAAATTGGGGGGTTAATAATTCAGGAGAGCTAATAATTCTGACTTCAACTGTATATACATTACATGTTATTCATTTGATTGTGACTTAATTCAATAAAATCGTTACTAAATCAAGTAAACACTATCCTTATGGGAGCAATTTCAGTCAATACTTTAAATATGAAATGATTTTCCTCAGGGACCAAAGAAGGCCCTGCATAGAGTGAATGACCATGCCTTGACCCTATAGTGCAGTTCCCTATTCATTCATATCCATTCAGCTGGGCTTGGCGTCCTTACCCTCGCCTTAAAGTCAACGGCAGCCCCACGGTTCAGCAGCAGGGTCGCAACGTTGATGTTCCCGTAATGAGCCGCTATATGGAGAGGGGTGAAGCCGCTCTGGAACGGGACAGAGAGACAAATAGAACACAGGGGTCAAAAGATCACATACAGAACTATGAATGCCTCGACCCCTCGTCAGCTGACCTGACCTCATCCTCTATGTAAGAAAAGACGACACCAGGCCAGGCGTGGTGCAGTAAATCTGCTGACAAATGACCACTGAGTGAAGACACATCCTTTGGTTGATCCCTCACACCATGCAAACTCAATCTAGCTGATTAGTTCTTAAGCCTTTTGGGCTAAACATTGATCTCTTCGTTTATATATCAAGCTGTGGTTGGAATAAATGGGAGGGTTTTTCCATTTTAACACTAGATCGGCCAGCGGGTAAAATTTACTCATGCACATGACTGTTTTGATATGGCTTAAAGCAACATTATGCCATTGTATTATGTTGGTAGTATACTGATTTTGATTCTGAGAACAATATGTTGTATGATATACCTGGTATAACAACCAGCCAAGTCAACATTTGTGACATCATCCCATTCAAAAACAGCTCTGTTGCAAGTTGAGGTTAGATAAATGTTAATTTTTATATTTTGAATCAGAATCAGAATCAAAAAGACCTTTATTAACAGGTTTACACATATGAGGAATTTGTTTTTGTGTCAGGAGTTTCCACAGTGCAACAGAATGACACTGACAGGACAAAAACACAGATAATAAATTAAATTATTAATTAAAAAAGTAAATAGAGAATAAAAATTGACAAATTCACAAAATTGTACGTACAGGTATATTACTTTATACAATATTGTATGTATGTGCAAATTGAAATGTAAACTAAGTATGTTGTTAAATAAATAAAAGTGTATGCATGTATAAATAGTGTTGTTGTTGCACAGTTTTTACTAATTGTATGAATATGATGAATATGAAGATGAACAGCCTACATTTTTGTGAATATACTGTACATTGCTTGGGGTATGTTTTGTTGCATATTTCAGATGACAAATCCACTAGAGGGCGCTATCTACACTTTTACAAATTTGAAATACGTTGCTCAGGTAATGTTTTGTTGAACGTTTCAGATACTTGTCTTTCTTGTACACGGAGAAGCCTAGTCCAATGACTAGGAGACTTAGATATTTTATCGAATATCTGATATGTACATTCAAAAAAGCATGTAAGGGTTAAGTTGACCCTGTGGCAGTTCTAGTGTTAAAGGATGTGTCTTCCTCAGATGAACAATATAAAGCCTCTATGACAGAAGTCTTTGGCCAGAAGTTGAATTAACACACATATAAAGCTTTAGTGGAGGTGAACCCATGATGTCACATGTGCAAACATGCATATAGTGCACCGCATCTAACTATGCACCGTTAAAGCATCAAACATTTATTTTCTGTCATTTTAAAGCAAATACCATTAATTTATATATAGCGCACAGCTAAAATACACAGTAGGCTATTGTAATTTTGACAGGTAAGAAAATTATTCTCAGTGGTTAATAACATATATCAGTTACTTAATACTGTAAGTTGCATGTCATGCAGTGCAAATTAGAGTTGTTAACAAGTTGCAGGACAGCTGGAACAAATCTGGAAGCCATGCTGACTGTGGAGAAGAAGGAGAAGAGAAGAGAAGAGAAGAGAAGAGAAGAGAAGAGAAGAGAAGAGAAGGAATAGAGTATAGTGGAGAACAGTAGAGTAGAGTAGAGTAGAGTAGAGTAGAG
>CAIGQV010019950.1:2117248-2164543 GCA_903798115.1 Danio jaintianensis | reverse complement strand
AGAGTAGAGAAGAGAAGGAAAGAGAAGTAGGGAAGAGTAGAGTAGAGTAAAGAAGGAAAGAGAAGTAGAGAAGAATAGAGTAGAGAACAGAAGAGAAGAAGAGTAGAGTCGAGTAGAGTAGAGAAGTAGCTCTTTCTGCTGGCACCTTCCAAGAGGGGACCATCATGCATGAGACGGGACAAGCGCTCTGCAGCTGAGGAGTCTTACCCTGTAATACCTTCACTTCTAGGGTGTTATACTAATACAAGATATTTGCTCTAAAAGGGCATTTCGATAGTCCAAAGAAATCGAAGCATGATACATATTCAGCGATATTCAAATAACACAATTTTCTTACCAGGAAATGGTTTTGGATGCTGGTGTGCAAGCTGATTTATTAAATTAAAGGATTAGGTCACCCAAAAATGAAAATTCTGTTATTAATTACTCACCCTCATGTCTCTCCAATCAACTGAGACCTTCGTTCATATTCAGAACACAAATTTAGATATCTTAGATGAAATCCAGGAGGTTTCTTACCCTGCATAGACAGCAAGGGTCATGAGACATTCAAATTCCAGAAAAGGAACAAAAAACATTGTCAAAATATTCCATGTGACTTCAGTGGTTCAACTGTAATCACATGAAGGTCCAAGAACACATTGTGCACCAAAAAACCTGTAAAAATGACTTTGTTCTCCAACGTTTTCTCCACCTAGCCAGGTCGTCAAAGTGTGTTTTTACTTCGGCCAATATGTTGTATTGCCATTACAGTCAGCAGTGCAACACGCAAACCTTGTATTGCCCATAGTAAATTGCCCAGGGCCTGCCTGACATGGCTAAAGAGAGGCAAAAAAGGTAATTTTTACTTTTTTTTTTGATACACAAAAGTCTAAAATGATTACAGTTGAACCACTGAAGTCACATGGAATGTTATAACAATGTTTTTGTTTCCTTTTTAGAACTATGAATGTCTCAGGACCCTTACTGCCCCTGAGATTTTGTCTGAAATATCTTAATATGTGTTCCAAACACGAATGACGGTCTCAGAGGATTGGAACGACACGAGGGTGAGTAATTAATAACAGAATTTTCATTTTGGGGTGAACTAATAGTTTAATCACCAGAACTATCTTGATCAAACAGATTAACTTGACACTTTAAGTAGCAGCTTAAAGTCAAACCAGAACTAAACCAGCATAAACCAACTAGTTCAGCATTGATATTAATACTTATCTATACATAGTTCATTCATTCATTTTCTTTTCGGCTTAGTCCCTTTATTAATCTGGGGTCGCCACAGCGGAATGAACCACCAACTTATCCAGCATATGTTTTACGCAGCGGATGCCCTTCCAGCTGCAACCCATCACTGGGAAACATCCATATACACCCATTCACACACATACACTATGGACAATTTAGCTTACTCAATTCACCTATAGCGCATGTCTTTGGACTGTGGGGGAAACCGGAGCACCCGGAGGAAACTCACGCGAACACGGGGAGAACATGCAAACTCCACACAGAAACGCCAACTGACAGAGCCGGGGCTCGAACCAGCGACCTTCTTGCTGTGAGGCTATTGTGCTACCCACTGCGCCACCGTGCTGCCCTTCTATACATAGTTTTTACACAATTTTTTTTTTATTCGGGGCAAAACTATGCCATAAGCAGGCCAATAATATTAATAATAATTGACTCCGTAATTAGGACTATCTGTGAGACCAATACAATTATTAGGAGTGTCTTGTAATTCCATTTGGTGCCACTAGTAGTGTTAAAATTCCATAGTTCACCAGTCTTACCACAAAAACTTTTATAGTACAAGTAATTCTCTCAGCTGCAGATCTCGACTGGCTAAGCCAGAGATTTTCCTCCCCATGCTAGTTCTCCACTGCCGTTAGTAATAAAGCGCCATTCTACTGAGACAAAAAAAAGCACTGAGCAAGGACAGGAGGGGATGGGGCAGCAGCCTCAGCAGCAGCATGACGTGGGCACTTTGTGAAGTGTGTAGAGTTTGTACATGTATACCTCTGTCGTTCTATTCACCATCATCTAGAGGGACCACCAGAGCGGGAGGAGAGAGAACGGTCTGATTAGTGTTCACAAAGTCACAATGGGAGCACCAAGCTGTACGGTGGCTACATGGTGAGGGAGAGCGACAAACCACACATCACATGACACCACAAGGATTTAACTGGATGGTGCACCTGCTGTTTGTCTACATTTAACTGTAGTTTCTCCAAACTGAATTTCTTTAAAGATGACAATTGTGCTTCCACTGCACAGTAGGGTATGGTTCGGAATTTCTCACTTCGGTTTGGTTTTTCTTGGCTTGGTTTACATTTCAACTGCAGTTAAGTAATGCTTAAAATGGGTTGCTATAGGTGCACCGCCTATACTACCGTGACATCCTGAAAAACCTTTTTCAATCCGGGTTGTCATATCAAACTCTCGCTTGATCCACTCCTCTGCTACCAATGAGAGGAATATCTGTACCTCTTTTACTGACCACAATGCTGCCATTTCAGGTGTCTTTTTGTTGCGGTGGTATAAAAAAGTTTAGTTGTGGAAACCAACAATACAGCAGTGGCTGCAGCTGACTATTTAAATAAACCCAGATTCATTCTGATTATGTACCCCTATATACATTTCTGGAGAGCACGAACTACGTCCCAGGAGCTATGTTTTCGCGAATCCGCCAGAGGCCGCTGTGTACACTTTTTGAGATCTCAAATTTCTTTCGCGAGTGCCATTCGCGCCTGCTGTTCTCGTGTAAATCCACCAGAGGCTGCTGTTGACTGACTGACTGACCAACCGACCGATCCCCCCCACCCTCCTCCTTCCCTAAACCCAACCGACAGTGTTTTCAAAAGCAATCCAAAAAGAAAAGCCCTCGCAGCAGCCTGATTTTTACCATGTTTTCAGATGTATATAGGGCTACATTTTCAGAATGAGCCTATGTTGATTTAAATATAGCAGTTTCGTAGCAATTCGTTTTGTTAATGGTATAGCTAACTTTGAACCTTACCAGAGGTGGTACTAAGAAAAATACTAGGTACTAAGTATGGAACGCAGTGGAAAAGCCTCCAAAAGTGAACCATACCAAACTGAACCATGCCTTATCATCCAGTGGAAAGCGCCTTAAGTAAATTTACAATGAGCATCTCCCGTTGTGCACCATTGAAATACTTTAGCCACCACAAAGTCTTGTTTTAGACATATATATATAATTTTACATTGCATTAATAGCAAAATACAGTAATCAGAATAATAAGCACCATCAAGTTCTAAACGTGGAAAGACTTGACAGTTTATTGATGGAGGTACCTTGGATTCAATATCTGCGTTGTGGTCGTTCTGCAGGAGTAGCGCCGCTGCTTTGGTGTCATCCTTACGGGCAGCGATGTGCAGGGCAGGTAATCGCACCTTCCCCTTGGTGTCGTTCTCCAGGAGCAGAGACACCACCTGATCATGACCCTGCTGAAGAGCTACGGCCAGCGGAGTAAAACCATCCTACAAACACACAACACAAAAATCCTTGAATAGTCGGAAGAGATGGAAAACTTTAAGCACTCTATAGAGCAAAAGAGACACATTTAAATGCCAAGTGTAAATGGAAAAGTGTACTCCCTTATGTACTTACAATCTCATTGACCAAAATGCATCTTAAAGGAATAGTTCACCCAAAATGGAAAAGTCTGCCATCACTGACTCACACTTCACGTGTCACAATCCTGTTTGTGACTTCTATAGGATTTGTTTTTCAATGAAGTCAATGTTTTCCAGCTTTCTTCAAAATATCTTATTTCAGGTTCAGCAGAATATAGAAATTCATAAAGGTTTGGAACCAATTGAGGGCAACTCAACCCATTGAGGTGTAAATTTACATTTTTGGGTGAACTATCCTTTTAAAACCAGGTACAAACATGACCTACTTTAATTAAGACCTTGAGTAGATGGATCAGGTTTGTTTCATTGTCTTGGAGCTAATATATGCAGGACAATGGCCTTCCCAAATAAGTAGCATTTAGACACATCTTTTCTACACGCACAAGCATTCGGCGGGAACAGCTCTCTAACAAAATCCCCATTCAAGAGTTCACACTTAGCTCATGATTTATAAGTAGCTTGTTTGGCTTGCTGTCCCGGGAGAGAGCCCTGAGCTCAAGGGATCCTCGGGCCCAGGGCTCCCTCTCTTTCGCAGGGTGAGGGGAGATTGAGCTCAGGTTGATCTCAAAACTCCCCTGCTGCTAAGGCTAAGGTGAATTTCCTGAGAGTAAGACATTCAGGAAAAGAGACTTAGGCTAATTTTGTCTATAATATAGAGCATATTTGGACGGTGGGAGGAAACCGGGGAACCCGGGGGAAACCCATGCGGACACTGTGAGAACATGCAAACTCCACACAAAAATACCAGATGACCCGGTCAGGACCAGAAGCCAGTGGTATTCTTGCTGTGAGGCAACAGTGCTAGTCACTGGGCCGCCCATTCCATAATCCCAGACCGGGCCGTATCCTGAGGAGCTGCTGTGGTGGTCAAGGAGGAGTGGAGAGCATGAGACTGATTCCTGTGAGACCCCAGTGAAAGACGAGTCTTCACTGACGTCCAGCGTTCACCAGCCTCCGGCGCCTAGACTGCAGCTCTGCACAAGACGTTTGGCCATAGGAGAAATGGTCGTGCCCAACTGAGCCTGGTTTCTCTCGAGGTTTTTTTTCCTTCACTTTCGCAAATTGGTGAAGTTCGTTCCTCGCCGCTGTCGCCACTGGCTTGCATGGTTCGGGACCTGTAGAGCTGCGCATCGATGGATTTGCTCTTCAGTGTTTGGACTCTCAGCAGTGGAAATTTAAACCACACTGAACTGAACTGACCTTAAACTCTAAAAAACTGAACGGACACCATTCCAATTCACTATAATCTTCTATGTGAAGCTGCTTTGACACAATCTACATTGTAAAAGCGCTATAGAAATAAAGATGAATTGAATTGAATTGAAATTCTGGATAAAGGTGGAAGAACGGGAGGAAGGGGGGTTTCTTCCAGACGAAGATAGTTGTAGAAAGGAATGAGGATAATGTGGGCCAGCTGGGTCAATCATGAGCGCGTGCTCCTCTCGAAATTAGTTTAATATTAAACTTCACTTAAAAAGCACACATTTCACAGTTAACGCTTATTGAGATGAGCTGCTTTGAAAGTCACTGAACTGTGGGAAATAAATGAACAAACACCTAAACAACAAAAAAAGAAAAGTCAAAATCAAAATCAATCATACACTGAGAAAATAAAAGATGCATCATCAGACGATCTTGAAAATGTCACTTGATATTGTCACGAGCCTTTAAAATGCTAAAAAAAAAAAGTTCTAAAAAATTAGATCAGTAAACACTTTTTTTAACTCTTTTCTTTCTGCTCACATTTTCATTCACAAAAAGTGTTCTGTGTCAGTGCCAGTGATGCTGTAATTACAATCATTTTTATTTAAATATCACAATTTTAAATAACTGTTTCGATTTTAATATAATTTCTACAATTTATACTGTAGTCTTTTTTCTTGTACCTAAAAAATTCATAATAACAGCATTTATTTATAATACGCTTATAAAACGAAAGAATGTTTAATCCGAGTGACATTACAATGATAAGCAGGCTGACATCAAAATGCTGAAATGCATCTTTTTTATAGTTCAAATCTGAATTTCAAATAGACCTTGATTCTTACCAACGTGGATCATTAACATGCAAACAGCTCTTGAAACATGAAAGTATTCTCTGGTGCATAATCACCATCTAAGAGACACAAGGGCCCGGTACATTCTCAAGGACAGTGACGTCTGGCACCCTGCTCTGTCATGTACACACACACACACGCACACACGCACACGCACACACACACACCAGGCATTCAATAACCTCACTGCGCAACTAGTGTCTGCCCGCTGCCTTGAAAAGCACAGCAAGGTCACTGGGTATTCTGAGTTTGTGCGTATCATAGCTAGAGGTGTGATGATGATTCAGAGGGTTGCCGCAGCGAGGGAAGTGATGAATGGACGGGAACAGAAGCTTCTGCTCACCTCCGTGGCGATGCTCTGACTGGATCCATTATCCAGGAGGAATTTGACGACGTCCAGGTGGTTTTCCTGGGCAGCCATGTAGAGCGGCGTGAAGCCATTCTGTAGCAGAAACAAAAACAGTGCCTGGACTTGTATTTCATTCACATTCTCTTTCAATGTATTGAGCAAACAAACAAACATGCAGCACACACACATGTATCCCATGACTCGAATGTTAATTAGATCACAACACTGCCTCATCTGCAGGATCGTACCGCAGTGATGATCTGTCAAACAAGGTTAGGATCTGAATTGGAAATCCCCTTGGGTCAGTTTAATGCAATTGTGAATTGTTTTTAATTATTATTGCGGATTCAGTGAGATTTTGTCGGCGTTAACACTTTAGTTTAAGCGCCAATTCTCACTTTTAACTAAGGGTTTATTACCTGCCTATTAGTAAGATATTGATTGTTTATTTGTACTTATAAAGCACATATTGCACATATTCTTATTCTACATACCTAATATCTAAACTTAACTATACCTAAATAACTTAATAAGCAGCACATTAGGAGTTTATTGAGGTAAAAGTCATAGTTCATTGTTTGTTAATAGTGAGAATTGTTATAAATTGAAATAAAGTGTGACCAAAGTGACTAATTTATCCATCTGAGGTCGTATACGCCAACATATCGTATAACTAATAGGAATTCATCCAACTTTGGGTCAAATATGGAAAAATCCAACTGTTAGGTTAAAATGTGTTGTTAAAATTTAATCGAAAAAAATTATCCTAGTGTTGAGTTTGTCCATATTATTAACATCCCAGCATTTTTTACAGTAGGCCACACTCACAGTAAGTTTAATTGGAATGGCAGGAAGGGAATGCGATCACAAAATGTTTAATTCTGAAATAAATGGAATGATATCATGCTACAATAGTTTAGCTTCATTACTACAGTGTAGTAATGAACTAAGGAAATACAATGGAAACACTTTACATCACTTCATTGGTGTGCTAATGTGCATGAATAGATTAAACGAATGCACAAATAATAACAAGTTAATGTAGGACTAATGAAGAACTAAACCATCCTCATAAATATTGTAAATTCTTACCAATACTATCTGATCATACAAGTGGTTGCAAACCTTTATGGGTTTCTTTTTTCTGTTGAACACAAAAGAAGATATTTTGGAGAAACACTTGTACCCATTTACTTCCATAGTTGGAAGACAAATACTATGGAAGTCAATGGGTACAAATTTTCATAATTTTCAAATAACTTCTTTTGTGTTAAACAGAAGAAAGAAAGTCAAAACAGGTTTGTGACAACAAAAGAGTGAGCGAATGGAATTTTAGTGAATCACTTTAATATATGATAAAAAATAATAATAACTTTAAACTAATGTCAATTGTGTCGCCAACCAAAATTTGCTACGATTTTACGTAGATTTTTTTACTCTGCTTATTTTTTTGTACAAATATTATTGTAACTGGGACAATGTATATATATTTTGCACAGGACATTATCTTCGACACTATTGTAAATAAATAACACCATTCACGATACCCACTACGAGTTTGTTACACTTAGAATAGTTATTAGCAGCCCTAGAGAGAATCTGCTGACATATCTCACATTGAAAATAACATGTTAAATCTGCTTTTGGTTACTATCTTTGCTTCAAATGTTTTATTTAGTGTCAGTTTATTCAACCCATTATTGATACGTACCCCTGTATACATTTCTGAACAGCGCGAAATACATCCCAGGAGGTACGTTTTTTGCAGTTTTTGTTTTTGCGAATCCAGCAGAGGCCGCTGTGTACGCTTTTTCAGATCTCAAATTTGTCTTGCAAGTGCCATTCGCGCCTGCTCTTCTCACGTAAATCCACCAGAGGCCGCTGTCGACTGACTGACTGACTGACTGACTGACTGAATGACTGACTGACGAACGAACGAACGAACGAACGAACCGATCATGCAGCGAGCCACTGGGCAAACTGGTAACAGCGGAAAAGTTGTCCACAGGGTAGTAAGCGGTCAGCTGGTAAGCACGAAAAGAATCAGAAGCCGGCGGCGGCCTAGTGGTCGCTTTAAAAACAAAATGCAGCCATACGTACATTGCTCAGCAATTAAATTCAAGCAAAAATTGCAAAATAAAAATGACAACCTACAAAATTTCAACTAAATTTTTCTGTTTTTTTTGCTTCTCTTGATTTTTCCTCTTTTTTAAAAATTTGTATTTATTATTTTTCTATAACATATAAATTTGGGTGTACTAGTTTTTGGACCGTTATTGTAAGTTATTTTGTTAGATAAGCTCCAGATTTGGCTTCAGTACTAACTAATCTAATGTATATGCACAAATATAATATTGTATAGCTTCCTATTAAAAATATAGATTTGTGAGGGGTGTACTTATATATGCTGAGCACTGTACCTCTGGCTACATAATTTGCGCTCTCCAGAAATGTATACAGGGGTGCATTTTCACAATGAGCCTGTGTTGAATTTATTGGTTCAGGTTTATTGACTGATATAATCTGAATCTCAAATAATTAAAAAAATGTTGCATATTCAGTTTTTGTTTTATTTTAAAATGTTTACATTTTGGATTCAAAACTTGCTAAGATTTTACTTAGATTTTTTTTTTTTACTTTTTGCTTATTTATATATTTTTACTTATATATTTTTGCACTGGACATCATCTTCGACACTATTGTAAATAAATACCACCATTCACGATACCCAATACTGGTTAATTACATCACAACTTAGAATAGTTATTAGAAAGAGATAATCTGCTGACATTTCTCACATTGGAAAATGTTCAGAAGTCTGTGGAATGGCTCGTAACATGTTAAAATGTGTTCTAAATTAAACTAGTACTTTGTTTTTTCTTTATTCCAATCATCAGATGTACTGTATTTACCATAGCTAAAATGAGTCAGCGATAAAGGTGACTAGCTAGCTAATGCTGAAAAATTGAGGGTGTATTTTATATAGATTTTTTTAGATACCACAGTGCAAAAAGAATCCCTTGTGAAAATATACTGATCCAGCAAACCTCATTTTAAAAACATTTCCAATCAGCCTCCTGCTTTATTCAAGTGTCCCTATTTTAAGCACTGTGGTGTGAGAAAGCAAAAACAGGCTGCACTTGTGATAGGTTCTTGAGATAAAACACAGGCTGCCTCTTGTATCTCATACACGTGTGTGTGGGTTTAATTTTGGACTCCCTGTGGGTCATTTCGGTGACAAGGCAAAAATATGCTACTATAGCCCATCGACCATCCCAGCTCTCAAATCCCAACTGTTTCTCCTCAAAGCGGAGACATAAGTAGGTTATACTTAAAGCGGCACTTCTAAATCCTATTAGAACTATCTGAGGACACGCTGAGAACTTGAGAAAATGTAAACTTCACTCAAAGTTTGTAATGCAATGCTCTGCATGTCACATTGTAGTGAGTATTAGCATAAACCGTTTTTTTATGAATCGTTAGAGAAGATAGATGTGGGTGGCAGGGTGGCTCAGTGGTCAGCACTGTCGCCTCACAGCAAGAAGGTCGCTGGTTCGAGTCCAGGCTGGGTCAGTTGGCATTTCTGTGTGGAGTTTGCATGTTCTCCCCGTGTTCGTGTGAGTTTCCTCCGGGTGCTCCGATTTCCCCCACAGTCCAAAGACATTCATTCATTCATTTTCCTCGGCTTAGTCCCTTATTTATGAGGGGTCGCCAAAGTTTTTGTTTGATTTTAAAACGGTCACATTTAGGAGATGCTAATTTCCTAGCTAACCAAGTTTGATACGTTTAGCATGGGTGTTAGAAGGTTGGAAAATGCTGAAATCTTTTTTGCCACAGCAAAATGTAATTACAATTAAAACAGATTTGACTTTAATTATGTAGTTAACTACACATATAGTAGCCCAGATAGAATTTTCTAACATTTCTTTACATTTAAAAAAAAAAAAAATAATAATAATAATTTAATTTACTTCAGCTTCAATGTTATAATTTACTAACTAGTGGTGTTCTGGATATAAAATTAACTAGCATAGTTATTAGCAAGCCAATTTCCTGGAATTATGTTCTATAAAAAAATTCAATTTGTGGCTTAGTACTGTACAACTTAGATGCAAGATGCATTTCATCTGCAAATCATCTGCTGTGTACAAAGATCTGTTTAATGTATGTTTTATGAACATTCTAAATACTAAACATCTTGTTGTTTTGAGTTAGATTAAGTAAATGCATTAGCTAGCATAGTTATTATTAGTCCCAGACAAAAAAAAATCATAATTTTCACTATTTCTTTAATGATTTTGTTGGAATATGTATCGTTTGTATCTAACTACATTAATATTGTAGATACAGTAATAACATTTTAAAAAAATACAAGTAGATTTAAGCCTGGAAAATCTACTGTAACATTTCAAATCAATGGCACACAAAATTGAGGTTATTTTAAACAGTAGCTAGATTTTAATGCACATTTTGGAATATCGCATAAAACTGCTTAACGGAAACACCATGATGCATACATTTTGAAAATGGACAAAAAAGCTAAGATTAGCTAGCAAATTAATTAGCAGGCCAATTTCCTGGCATTTGTATTACATTTCCTGAAATTATTTTGTTTTAGTCATTCTAAAATCCCTCAAGTCTGTCATCACAGTGGTTCAGTATTATTACCTCCAGAACTGTCTTGAGCATCTGCGTTCCCAAAGAACAATAAAAAATGCAGGGTTCCACACAATCCCTTCATGTCGTCCCAGCACAAATCAATTAAGTTAACTGAAAGGTTTTTAAAATATTAAGTTGATTGAACATAAAACAAATAAGTTGTCACAAAAAAAACCCTAACGAATTGTGTTGTTTTAGTTCATTTTAAATAAGTAGTTTGAACAAGCAGCAAAAATATATTTTGAGTGAAGATGTAACACCTCCAAAAGCCAATATCAGGGTTCATACACATTTTTACTACTAAAATTCCATGACTTTTCCATGATTTTTCCGAGACTTTCAAGTAAATTTTCATGACCTACTGTTTCATGCAATGTCTACATATGCGTGGTAAAAAACAATACATGTTAAAATTTATTACAGCATACTGTAAAACACGCAACAATCTATTTAGTTTCAGCTTATATTTATCTATGTAAAATTGATTCAGATAATGCTTACACCACACTAATAATGTGAGAGTATGTGATTGTCCAAGGACAGAAAAGAATTAAAGACAACTAACCTATATTCAAGAATACAGATATCGGTTTTCCATGACTTTTCCAAAACTTTGTGGGTTTTTCTGATTTTCCAAAACCTTTCCAGGCTTGGAAAATGCCATGTCAAAATTCCATGACTTTTCCAGGTTTTCCATGACCGTATGAACCCTGCACTATTTATTATATTTTGTCTTTGTCTTCTGTGATACAAGTAATTAATTATATAAAAAAGACCCACAGTGGCTTCTCCTACCACAGCAAATTCCATTTTTCTTTTTGCTATTTGAAACCAGTTTATCAGATAGTGATGATTTTGTTTGCTTTTACTCATTGGATGGAAACTTTGCTTTATTCAAAAAAGTTTTATGCGATACTACAGTTTTTTTTTTATACGTTTAATCTGCATCTTTGGACGGAACCACAGCTAGTGACAGCATCACACACTTGCAGTAAAGTTCTGACTTTACCTGAGACTGTGCGTTGATATTCGCTCCATTATTCACAAGTTCCTTGACGACGTCTGCCTGTCCAGCGAGTGATGCTATGTGCAAAGCAGTGTTTCCTTTCTGGAAAGAAAGAACAACAGAGCAGAGCAGGTTGATTCAATGTGAAGTGGCCCAATGTTTGTTTTTATCAAAAATCAATATAATCAATCAATATGGATTCACTTTGAAAAATCCACTTTTATGTTGGTAGCATTTCTGAAAGCTCTACTGAAATGCTCCTGTTGAAGATATGAGCAGATCCAGCTATTGGTAGGGGCTTAAATGAGATCTATTATGTAAAATAAGATGTAAAATAAGTCTCTGATACTCCTAGAGTGTGTATTTGAAGTTTCAGCTCAAAATACCACAAAAACAATGTTTTATAACTCTTTGAAACTGCCCATTTAAGGCTTTGATCCTAAGTGTGCCATTTTGGTGACTGCCGCTTTTAATTCAAATGAGATGGAGAGCCGAAGCTACTAATGCCAATGTGTCAGCCTAGTGGCAGATTCAAAAACAGACTAACGTCCAATGCTAATGAAGGAGAGATCGTCACTAATGGGCTCTAATGACATGTACAAAGGGAGAATGCCAATCAAAGTGTTTCTGCAGACTGTTTCTATGAAGTGTGATTATAAAATATAAATTAATATTTTTTTACCATTAGAAGCTGGTTATATTCATACACTGTTGCCACACAATTGTGTTTAAACACCTTATAAAAGTGATTTTTGCATAATTGGTCCCCTTTAAAGTCAACCTGAACATCAGGCAACCTTGACTTTAAAGACTTGCTGATGCAGCAAAAGTCACATCTATGAAATCACACACAGCTGAATAACACATTTATCATCTTTAATTCATATGCTTAGATTTCTAGACCAGCGCACATGGTGTCTTTATAGTGGCATGTTGAAGTATGTGATGTGGTGTTGTGGGTTTTACCTTTGTTGAAGCGTCCACCATGGCACCAAGTTTAATGAGCTCGGTCACAACCTCCGTGTGGCCTTCTTTAGAAGCCAGATGAAGCGCGTTCAACCCATTCTGCATCCAGAGAAATGGACAAAGCACACATTAAATAAATATATTTATAGATTATTCATATATGATAATAATGAGGCATTTCATGAACAGAAAATGTCATTAAATGCTTTGACATTTAATTTTGGCCTTCCTTAACCACACTACATTTTATATTATTTATTTTGTTTTAATGTTGTTATATTTAACATTTTAGAAACATAAAAAAATGTTAAAAATGTAATAAAATAAGTTTTCCACTGTTCTACTTTTTCAGTTTTTCTATATAATTATTTCGTGCATGACATAAAAAAATAAATTCCAAAAAAAAAGTGCCATTAAAGCATAAAAACAATCATGTTTTAGATGTTTTTTGTGTTCTGCTTACATTTTTATTGACAAAAATAAAATTGTATCTGTAAATAAGCATTATGCTCACCAAAAGGCTGTTTATTTGAACAGAAATACAGTAAATATGGTTGTTATTTTATTTTTCAATATTATAAGTTTAAATGTGATCCTGAACCACACAACCTTAAGTGTTGATTTTCTGAAATAAGCTTTCCATTGACGTATTCGTTATTAGGATTGGATAATATTTGGCAGATATACTGTACAACTATTTGAATATCTGTAATATGAGGGTTCAAAAACATCAAAATATTGAGGAAATCGCCTTTAAAGTTGTCTAAATTAAGTTTATAGCAATGCATATTATTAATCAGAAATTGAGTTTAATTGTATTTATGGTAGGATGTCTATAGGATGTTCTCCATAAAACATTATCGTTATATTCTAATGATTTTTGGCATATAAGGAAAATCAATCATTTTGACCCATACAATGTATTTTTGGCTATTTCCCATGCAACATAAGGTTTTGTGGTCCAGTTTTCTATTTTAATATAATGTCAGCAGTGATTACTGCAGTCAATATTACCTTTAAAAATCATTCTTATAGAAAAAAAATCTAAAAATTCATAATAACAGCCTTTATGTGAATTATAAATGCATGGTGACATTACAAAAATGTCATTACTGTCAATTTGAATGCATATTTGCTAAATAAAAGCATTAATTTATTTTATTAACACAAACAATTTAATATTTATATACAGACAGTGCCTAAAAGAATAAAAATGTTATTTAAAAAAAAAAAAAAAAAGATAATTGACCTGGTTGCAGATGTTGATGTCCACACCAGACTTTATATAATCGAGGGCTTTCTCGATGTTTCCAGCCCGGGCTGCTCTGAGGTAACTGGCATTACTGTCAGTCTGAAACAGAAAGAAAAATAACAATGAGATCTTACTATTCACAAGCCCTGATAAATTCAAAGAAACAAATAACATGTGCGAACACTTTCAATTATCAAGGAGAAGGAAAATTTTCCAACCATAACCATAACCATAGCCCAAAACATAATCAACAGAATCTAGAATATTTATTGCATGTGCCACTATTATGCTAAAATAGTTAAAAATGTTAAAATAGCTGTTTGTGAATGTAAAACATCTGCTAAGTTTCAAAAATGAAAGGAAGCAATATAAATTACTGTCTCAAAAAAGAAAGAGAACCGATTCTGAACTGCCTGAGACGAGTCGTCAGTAATTTCAGTCTTACGTCCAGCACAAACTTACTGTATGTATGTAAATAAAATGACTGAAGTTGATTTTATATTTGCACATTCAGACTTTCTCCTTCATAATATCATTTCAGAAAAGTATTCTTTGCCAATTGTAAATAGGGAAATCATATTAGCTGCTAATGACTACCAAAGTACAACATTGTTCAGTCAATTAAATAGTGCTAATGTTGTTTTGAAGTCATATACGTGGTAAATAATATAGAGTGTCTTATGTTGTCACATTTCTTTGCATGTTATTTCCGTGTTCGCGTGGGTTTCCTCCGGGTGCTCCGGTTTCCCCCACAAGTCCAAAAACATGCGCTATAGGTGAATTGGGTAAGCTAAATTGTCCGTAGTGTATGTGTGTGAATGGAGTGTATGGGTGTTTCCCAGTGATGGGTTGCAGCTGGAAGGGCATCCGCTGCGTAAAACATATGCTGGATAAGTTGGCGGTTCATTCCGTTGTGTTGACCCCAGATTAATAAAGAGACTAAGCCGAAAAGAAAGTGAATGAATGAATGAATATTATATGTAACTTTTTCCCCAACACTGATAACAGGGCACCAATATCATCAAAAGAAAGAGAAGTTCAGGACAAAATAAGTTCAAATAAAGCATTGATTCAATTATAAAGTGAATCATTGCATTGAACAGTCTAAACTAATTCAGAAAAAGGTATCTGACTTAATTAAACGCAATAAAACCACTATTTTATGCACCAAACTTGCACTGACTGAACAATCTCTGTCTGAACACTTGGCATGCTCACAAGCTGCCCCATAGGGAAGCACTGTGAAACTAATGTAATGATACATTCCCAAAAGCCAAAACAAACAAACAAACTTCATAGCATTACAATTACTACAATGCTTACAATGTCGCTGTTTTATATTGCCTGCAATATTATCAGTAATATATCTTTATTATTGAATATACTGTATATTGCACTGTCCCACTTTCTAATGAGGAAACAGGATTTATGCAGGTTTTGTTGAGGCCTTTCCAGAACAGGCTGCATGTGTGATGAGAGAGAGAGAGAGAGAGAGAGAGAGAGAGAGAGAGAGAGAGAGAGATGTTCAAAGGAAACTCCCACACACTGCAGAGGTTGAGCCTGCATTACACACACACACACACACGATGATATTTCTACATGCTATAGAATCAAGACACAAACCAAACATTGATATTGCTGGGGGAAGTGAAAGAGTGCAGGAGTATAAAGTGATTGATGAATCAGAATGAAAAACTTACACTCTCATTGTTTGAATGGATTATTAGCACAGCCTCCAATGATTTATGTAAAGCTGAAGAGTGTCGTTGCTGCATCAGTACAGCATATGTTAGGGAAAAATATTAAATACATTTTTTAAAAAAGAGCAAAAATCAAGAGAAAAAAAATATATATATATAACATAAATATAAATATATATGTAGTTTGTAATTTTTCGCATGAATTCACTGAGAAATGGATAAAAAAATATAAATTTTCAAAACGGGCTGTAAAATATTCATTCATTTTCCTTCTGCTTAGTCCCTTTATTCATCAGGGGTCGCCACAGCGAAATGAACCACCAACCCTTCCATACACACTTCCATGGGAAACATCCATACACACTCATTCACACACATACACTACGGCCAATTTTGTTTTTTCAATTGAACTATTGGACGTCTTTGGACAGTGGGGGAGCACCTGGAGGAAACCCACACGAACACGGGGAGAACATGCAAGCTCCACACAGAAATGGCAACTGGCCCAGCCGGAGCTCGAACTAGCGACCTTCTTGCTGTGAGGCTACAGTGCTAACCACTGACCCACCGTATCACCCTAAAGTGTAGTTTTATGAAGCCACCGTGTCACCCATGTAAAATATTCAAATTAATTTAAAAATAGGGTGTACTCAATGTATTTGACAT
The DNA here is from genome assembly GCA_903798115.1 of Danio jaintianensis. Taxonomy (NCBI): domain Eukaryota; kingdom Metazoa; phylum Chordata; class Actinopteri; order Cypriniformes; family Danionidae; genus Danio; species Danio jaintianensis. The sequence continues at coordinate 2,148,234 of CAIGQV010019950.1, read as the reverse complement.
TATTGTAGGTACAATATAACAAAATAGTATTAATAATGCATTATATTACCATGTTACAGCAAAAATTTATAAATAAATAATGTACGTTAATTAAACTAGCTTCCAAGGAAACAGTCCTTATTTTCATATAGTTTACCTTGACATGCTTAGACAACTAAGGTAAAATGAAAATGAATCAAAACTGTATAGACATATATACAGTATATATATTAACAAAAAGGTTAATATACCTGTCAACCCTCCCAGGATTTAAATAGACTAACACACATAATAATATGTAAATATGTCCAACTTGGTGTGTTTTACTTTAAACTCAACAAATTTGGTCTTAGATTAGCATAAACAGGAAACCAAGCAAATGTTTTCACATCCCAATGTTGACAGGTATGGCAAAGATACTGAACCAAAAGCAAAAATGTATATAAAACAAATTAAATATGAATAAAACTCGAGTATATCAATGAAATAAAATGAAATAACACTGTTGTGTATCGTTTGTTTTTCTAGCAAAATGTGCATTATGTTTAAACGCTATATAAATATAAGAGAGCCAATGTATATCGATCTGTGTAACATGAACATAGAGTGAAGCTTTTGAAAACCGATCCCCAGTTTTAGCTGCTCTAGTATTTGATCTGTTGTCAGCTGTGAGAGAGAGTGTGTATGGATTGGGATGTGGACGGCATGTGCTGGTGTATGCGTGTTCATGTGCGTGTGTGTGTGTGTGTATGTGTGTGTGTGTGTGTGTGTGTGTGTGTGTGTGTGTGTGTGTGTGTGTGTGTGTCTAGACTACAGCACTGCAGCAGCAGTGCACACCCTCTGTCTGTCCATCTCTCTCTCTCTCTCTGTCAGTGTGTGTGTGTGTCAGGACACTGAACTCTTGGCACAGAACCACACCTTGCTCTCTGATCTACAGTTATTGCATTCTCATTCATGTCACATTACACTCAACTCTCTGTTGAGTTATTGGACAGGAGTTGTTTTATTTCATTCATTTTATTATTATTATTATTATTATTTTTAAAATGCACAGATATAAAAAACAGTTAATAGAGCATGCACGAGGAGGAATATCTGGCATTACTTATGGATTAAAGTGAAAAAAAATGGTGTATTTATGGTTGTGAATTGCATTATGGGAAGTTAATCTCTACTCTGTCGACTTTTGATGCTCTACATTTTAACAAAGTGACATTTTAGTAGTTTGAAATAATATAATGCATATATTAATAATATACAGAGAAATAAGTTTGTAAAATTACAGAATATGTACTGGCAGTTTATTACAAGGTTTTGGCACCATAATATACAACACCAACCCAGACAATAGATCATTTTAAACTATTAAAAATGTTAATAAAAGTCACTTTTTCAAATTTTTCAAGGTTAAAAGTTGTTGGTAGAAAGCTCAAAGTCCCATAATGCAATTCAAAGGCATAAATAAGTATATAAAAATAAAATCATGAATCACAAAATACGGAAAAATGCTAATTTACAGATATATTTCACAGTGTACAGTCAGAAGATTAAAGGGAAGATGCACACACGTCAGGTGTACATTTGGACATGTTTGTGCAATTCAATATATTAATCGTATTGAATATATGCCAAACCATTAAATATAGTATTATAGATGTTGTGTTCAGTCAAATAAAATCATGAAATAAAAAAATAAACATATTAATAACTGGTAACACTTTAGTTTAGGTCACAATTCATGCTACTGCCTGCCTATTAATAAGATATTAACTGTTCATTAGTAGTTATAATATACACCGCATCCCTAATCCTACCCAAAACCTAAACCCAAGTTCTATCTTACTGTTAATAAACAGCTAATTACTAGTTTATTAAGCTAGTAGTGTTAGTTAATGGTTTGTTAATACCGTAAATTGTGACCTAAACTAAAGTGTTACCTATTATTATGGAGTGTACAGAGCAGTTTTTCCATGAGCGGGAATGGAAAACCCGGAGTGGATCCACAGTGGAGCGATGGCTTTATTATTCCACTCCTGGCTTTATCACATCCCTCCTCAGCAGGTTCGATAATACACAACTAGTCATTCCTTATTTTACGACCTAATAAAACTAAAATTAAGACATTTATTACAAGAACAGGAGGGAACTCAGCAATTGATGGAAATCTATTATAGACTCGCTGCAATTAATGGAAATCCTTCGTAGCGACAGAGAACTTTAATCCATGATTACTACGGTGGCTGAGAGAGCTTAATGAGTGGCAACTTAAGAAAACAGATGCAAATAGAAAAAACAGCAGCAAATTAAGAAAACATCATCATCGGTTTGACACCACACGTGTTGCAAATCCTCACAATGCAAACCCTAATAGAAATTGCACTGCAAATCCTTACCACACATGGACATTTTGATCTAAAACAACAACAACAACAACAAAACAATTTGACTGATGTTGTGTTCGTATTATGTTGTCCTTTCCATTATTAGCCTACTAAAAGGGCTTGAATAATTATTTTTTGTGAACAAATTTGTTCAAGTGATCAAATCATTGGTGTTCATAAGAGTCATGAAACCTTTACACACTATATGCATGCTTATGACAACTGTCATTAAGTGTCATTCGTTAAGTTCCAATTTTAAACGCATTGTTTGAGATGTCTTTGTCATGACAATTTGATATTACTATGATGACTAACTTGTCATAAATCTGTCATAAACCGTGGTACAGTACTAACTGAATCTGTCAGTAAAATGTTATTAAAGGGGTGGTCCAGAGTGTATTTTTAAGGCTTGGTTGTGTTTATAAGATGCAAAGCAATGTGTGCTCATGCTTCATTTGTGAAAAATCACGTTATTTTTCCATATATCTTGCTTTAGTTATATCCTGCTACTCAGCTAACATGAAAACGACAATCATATTTCCTAGTTCCTCCAAAAGGCCTGCCCTCAAGAGGCTCTGATTGGTCAGTTAACATAATGTGCTGTGATTTGCGGATCGGCTCCATGTCACCAGGAAGCGTCTCTGCTATAACATTACAGCGCATCTGGCCATGGCCCTTCGCTGCGTGGGGTGTATGCTCATAAGGGTTTATGACATCATTAACCCGGATGTATTTTTTTGTAGTCCCCAAACTTCGTTCGCTGTAGGCTTTGCTACGCTAACTCTGTAAAAGCCAATGTCTCCCTTTGCATTGTTACATTCAGAGATGTTGGTTAGGTTCACACAGCTACATTAAGCAACAAAGAAACAGAAATGTGCGCATATCTAGGATTCTCAAAGGCAGGTGCTCGATCAAAAACAAACACAGTGGCAAAAGGTCAAAAGAAAATCGCACACTGCCACTTTTGCTCTCAAAAATTGTTTAATGTAATAACGTTTCAAACTACATGGTCTTCATCAGGTTAAACAAGACAATTAGAGAACTCAAGAAATAGTTCAGCAACATTACACATGAACTAAAGTTTAAAATATGATATCGTAGTGGACCACCCCTTTAAATGTCAATAAACATTAATGATGCTGTTGTAAAATATATTAATGACACTTTAGATTTTTTATGACAGATTCTGTTTATTTTTCAATATTCTGTATAAAAGAGATACGCGGGCCAAAGTTGGCCCATGGTAACTTTTAATTTGGCCTGCCAACCAATCAGAGAAGAGATGGACAAATTATGGGGAAGGTTGGGGCAAATGCCTCAAACAGAGATCGTCATTTCTAATTTTACATAACCTTTTTTTTTGTTTGTTTAATTGCTGAGCTACAAAAAAGCAAAACTGAAATTAAATGTTTCAATTAAATGTGAATTAATCAGATTTTTAAAGAGTCATGAAACCCTAAAACACGTTTTTGTTTTAGATGTTGACAGATATATATGTGTGGCACGTTGCTAAAAACACTATTAGGACACATATATTTCACCAGCGAGTAAATTATTTGTTTTTGTGAATAAAAAACCCCCCATTGAACTCCATTGTGTTACAAATGAGATTGTTTATGCTTTTGTTGTAATAAGTACAATATAAAATGTAATATTATGGAAGTTACCATGGCAAGTTTAATGTAATACAGTTTGGTATATTTAGCTTCGGCCCACCACCCTCAATCAAGTTTGATTTTGGCCCTTCATAAGAAAAGGTTTGGGCACCCCTGCTGTATAACATATATTGTAATTAATAATTACAATTACAGCGGTCCTATGAAAATTATGTTTATGAGAAATTTAATACAAGTTATGTTGTCAAGGTTATGATGTATTTGTTTATGTCAAGTTGTCATGATCTTTTTTTGCCTATAAAATGGCATAACTAAGTGAATGACACTTAATGACATAATGTCATAAGCATGCATAAAATGCCCTTCATATTCATAACATATGCCGCATCATGATTATAAAGGTTATAGTATAAGTATAAATCTGACAAAAAACTCTTTGAAAAAACACTTTAAACGACATAAGCTACTGAAATGCTTCTGACATTTATACAAAAATAAAATGCAAGTCACTTTGGATTATAATATGCAAATGATTAAAAAAGAAAATATAGTTGACTGGAGTGAAAAGGACATTGATAAATTCAACGAATCAGCAAATGCACCTGCAAAACCAAATGGAGGAAAAAAACTAACTATGAGAAGGATGGAAAAGACTTTGCTACATCAGGTTTGCTAAGTCAGGTGTATGAAGTCTGACAGGACGAAATCATGCATTACTGCTCCTCTGATTACTTCCTGTTTGAAGGAATCCCAGTCTGAAGGAATCACTGCTCCAAGCTCCCTGACATTTCCTCGCTATATCCCTTCTCCAGCTCTGATTTTGCATAACCGCAGCCAGTTTATCCGCAGAGTTACTGTTTATTTGTGTTTCTGTCATTACAAATGTCAGCTTCATTATCAGATACAGGAATCTGAGCAATGACCTTCACCGTCAGCCACTTCTGTTTCACAATACACTTCATTCATTGGAAAAAAAAGATAGATTTGCTTGCCATGCTGCTACAGTATGTTGTTACAAGGGCACTGCCATGTTCATCATACATATATACAGTTGAAGACAACGTGATAATCCATTAATTATTATTATTATTATTATTATTATTATTAATATTATTATTATTTTGTTTTTTAAAACTGATTTGATGTATTAATTTTGAACAGAATACCATACTTAAAACAATTCTTCAAACAAAATACATTTCATCATAAACAATCAACAAAAAATTGACTTATCCATATCCACTTAAAATAACAAAGGAATTTAACAAGTTCAAAAAAAGAAAGCTCCATGAAAGACAAGCTTATCTAGCTGCCTACTTCAATCTTTTTATAAATGATTGGAAATGATTGCATTCTGCAGTTATCAGGAATGTACTGTTTTCAAGTGGACAGATTCAGATGATCATATCCACTTATTGTTTTACACACACGTGTGGTGGTTTGTGTTTATAATGGGATTTGCCTGCAGGGAGGAGAAAAAGTGCAACGTTTTAAGCCATAGAGAAAAGCTGTCAATTGGCAGTGCACACACACACGCACACCCACAGATAACAGAGTGTGTGATGTGATGTGTGTGTCCTCATTCTTGACACTCTTCAGTGTGGAGTGCAGATACAGCAGGACTGCAGAATGAAACGGCGTCTCGTGTCAAGCTTTATGAGAAAGACTCATGGAACATGGAACATGAAAATAAATGTAAATATAAAGGTAAATAAATATATAGAGTTGAAGTCAGAATTAATAGCCCTCCTGAATTATTAGCCCCCCTGTATATTTTTCCCCAATTTCTGTTTAACGGAGAGAATATTGTTTCACACACATTTCTAAACATAATAGTTTTAATAACTCATTTCTGCCATGATGACAGTACATAATATTTTACTAGATATTTTCAAGATACTAGTATTCAGCTTAAAGTGACATTTAAAGGTTTAACTAGGTTAATTATGTTAATAAATTAGGGTAATTAGGCAAATTATTGTATAACAGTGGTCTGTTCTGTACACAATCGAAAAAAAATATATTGCTTAAGGGGGCTAATAATATTGACCTTAAAATGGCTTTAAAAAAATTAAAAACTCCTTTTATTCTAGTCAAAATAAAACAAATAAGACTTTCTCCAGAAGAAAAAATATTACAGGAAATACTGTGAAAAAATCCCTTGCTCTGTTAAACATCACTTGGCAATTTTTTTATTTTTTTTTATTTTTTTATTATTGTTAACAAAACATACAGGCTGAAAAAAACAATATAATGAAATATATAAATTCAACTACCCCCACCCCCCTCCCCTGTGGTCTCTTTAAACTGGGGTATCCAAGGAATAGAAGTTAACAGAAAAACAAAAAACAAAAACAAAGTACAGTATCAAGTATCAATTATACAAAATGAGGCAATCCTTCTGGATCCTGATCATTGTTTTGTGCAATAAACATGGAGATTTTGTCAGCAGCTGAAGTCCAGATCTTTAATGTACTCATTTGTACCAAGTTCACTCGAGCTGTGGATAATTCCAACATTATAATGTCCTGAAGTTGAACCAACCACTTGTACGTGTCCAAATTATGTGGAGGCAGCAAATGTTGGGCTAGTACTTTTCCACATTCCCACATCATATGAAAAAAAGATCCAAGTTCCTGGTCAGGACATTGTCTTTTAAGTGGGGTCCAGTAGGTTCGATGACAAAAGTTATAGTGATTGAGTTGGTGATTGGGATTTTTAGATGTAGTAAAAATGTTCTGCCATACTCTTTCCCAGTCTGTGACACCCTCTTAGTTGACAGTCAGTTTCCCAACTGCGCTGTATAGCTAAATGCTTTGCTCTACCCTCCAAGGCCTTTCTATACATCCATGAGGTAAAATGATTAGTAGAGGACAGATCAAACCAAGCAATGATTGGATGAGTAACTTGGGAAAATTTTGAAAAAAAAAAAAATTCACGGGAGGGCTAGTAATTCTGACTTCAACTGTATCTGTAAATAAAGGAGCAGGTATATGATCCACTTGTATAAACAAAATCAAACCAATTCATACTCTGGAATGTATTGGGCTAAATATGGTAAGCACTTTCCAATAAGGCTGTACTACAGTGTAAAAATCTTGCTGCCTTAATTTATTATTTTAGTTAAACTTTTCTAGTAATCTCAACTTGCATCAATCAAACTGAATACAAATATTAAGTTAAATAACTTAAAAAATTTAGTTGAAACCTGATTAACTTATTAAATTAAGATAAAGCGACATAAAAATACGTTGTCTTGATTTTTTGTCATTACATTTTTACAGTGTTAATTAATGCATTTACTAACATGAACAAACAATGAACAATACATTTATTACAGTATTGGTTCATGTTAGTCAATGAAAATACAGTTGTTTATTGATAGCTCATGTTAACTCACAGTGCATCAACTCATTTTAACAAGCATGCATTTGGATTTTAATAAGGCATTAGTAAATGTTGATCTATGAATAATAAATGCTGTACAGGTATCGTTTATAATTAGTTCATGTTAGTAAACACATTAACTAACATGAACTAATGAAACCTTATTGCAAAGCAAGACCAAAATAGGTATATATTTATGTAGATTTGTATGTAAATAAAATGTATGCTATGATTTTAAAACATGGAATATTTTATATTGATTATAATATATTCATTTTGTGCACATCAATGCTGTAGATGATATTAAATTATTATTTCATTTATTTTCATTTATTTCTTTTGTCTTTGCCATGATGACAGTACATAATATTTTACTACAGCTATCTTTCATTACTATAATTAATACTTTCATAGTAGTATTCTGCATAAAGTGGAATGTAAAGGCTTAAATTAGGTTAACTAGGGAAGTTTGGTTAATTATTATTATTATTATTTTTTAGCCCAGTCAAATTAAAAATATTAATAATAATAAAATAAAATATATATTTTCCAGTAGAAAAACATAATAGGAATATGTGTGAAAAAATAATGTGAACATTTTTTGGTAAAATTTTTATAACATGTTTGGTAAGATTTTGAAGAGAGATTTAATTTATTAAATTATTAATTTATCTATTATATTTTCATATATGAACACATATATATAATTTTTTTAAGTCTCTAATGCATACCAGCCTCTATATATTTGATCAATACAATTTAAATAGTAGTAGTGTCGGAATTCTTTTACAATTCTATCATTCTATCAACAATTTTTTTTTTTTTTCTATAAAATTCCATCATTTAACAAGTGATGAATGCTTGGTGATATTTTAAAATATATGAAAATATAAAATTGTTATTTTAAACATTAACATTTCATTATTTCTGATTTGACCTCCGTCTTTTTGAATAAAGAGTGCTAAACACTTTTAAAATGATCACAAAATACAAAAAACAAGATAAAATGATTTTAAAAGATCACAAATTATGTACTTGTTCATATTTCAGACAGCTACATGTTGTACTGAATGGGCAGTTTTGAATCAAATTCAAATAAGTCAAATTCAGAGTGAACGGATATTCAATGAGAGAGGACAAAAAATGTAGGACACAAATGCTTTTACCACTAGGAATTGATTAAAAATTTAATACTCTAATTCAGACCCCTTTTTGAAAGCCATTTTTGACTGGGACATGAAGGCTGAAGGTCAAACTACCCCCAAGAGTGTTGCAATGTATCCCAGTAGTTTTATTGCAATCCAAACATATTATTATTATTATTTTAAATAGTGCACAGATGAATTTGGCAGAATAAATAGCATGCTTTCACGACTTGAACCAGTGACATGAGCAGGAGACTAGTGTGAATATAAAGTCAGAGTTCCCCTTATTACAATATTTAAGAGGTGAATTGGACACATGATAAAGCTGTTAATAAGAAGTGATATTATATTATGTTGTCTTGTACTGTAAATGCTTTGAGGAAATCCTCCAGCATGCCAAACGGTGGCAGCTTACAGTTAAAGTTAGTTCACACTGACAGCTGCAGCACAACAAAACAGAAAACAACTGTACTAACACTAAAGTTACAGAGGAGAGACAAACATATAAAGTAATTCGGTGGATATTGGACTGACAATCTGACAAGACCATAAATAAGCGTCAATGAAATCATATTCAATTACTCATATTAATCTGATGTTGAATTTAAATGCAGTTTAAAAGGTAAAAAGAAATGTAGTTAGTTCACATAAACCATTGCTGGTTTGGGGAGTTGCACCACATGATATTTTACAACCGAAACTAACTTTGTCTTGTCAGAAAAGTTCAAACCATCTGAAAAAATATATAGATAAATAAAATAACTGTCTAATAACTTTGCATGCATGCTCTCAAAATAACTCAACTCTCAAAATAAAGTGAAATTTCTAATGTGCTGGTATTGCAGTTGAAACAACCGTTTCAGTCAGTGATAAATCTCCAAGAAGCAACAGAAGATGATTTTAATATCAACAAAAGAAGATGTATGTTGGTTGATTCAGTATATTAGCTCAGAATAATCATATTTTCTGTCAGACAGAATACGTCTACACATGTTGATGTTCGTCTAATGTTTAGGTCTTTGTGTTGCGCAGAAAATAAGAAATGTAAATATTTTATTTGTTAATTTGCAATTAATCAAATAATTATTACAATTTTTATATAATTTTCATACAATTTAATTTTGCTATGCTTTTTTCTTTCTTTTCTTTTTAATTTTTAGGTTAGTTTGAAGTTAAATGTGTTTAATCAGCCTACTGTCCCCTGGATTTTGTATCAGCATAGTCCCTAAATATATGTATATGCAGGAAATTGAAAACATTTTCCACAATTTTATGTCTCCCCCACTTTTCAGACCAAAGTTATACCCGTATATATATATATATATATATATATATATATATATATATATATATATAGTGTTGTATTGTGTCAAATCTAAAAATAGCTGTGTCTAAAAAATGTATTAAGTACAGTTTCACTTCTCTAAAAGGTTTGATCTGACTACACCGAAGTGTGAACACTGAAAAACCTTGGTGCACACCAATATTTGCAAGCCAGGCTCTATGGAAATATGTTGCTCCGGGTACGTTTTGTTTCAAATGACAAATGCACTAGAGGGCACTGTCTACATTTTTACAAATCTGAAATTTGTATTTTGTAAGCACATATTTCCAATGGGCCTTTCAAGAGTTCACACTTAGCTATTGCTTGATATAATTTGCAGATTTGGCATGCTGTCCCGGGAGAGAAAACTGAGCTCAGAGATACTTGAGCCCAGGGCTCCCACCTGGTTATGTAGCATGACAGGGGGTTCGAGATCAGGTAGGTCTCACGAGCTCCCCCTGGTAAAGGAGGAAAAGGGGGAGATGGGGTGGATGGGGGTTTCTTCAAAAACAAAGATAAGGAAGGTAGGATGAATGGGCTTATTTTTGGAGGCTAGAATTCAGAATGGTCTAGCAATGATATCTGATTGGACTAGCAATGATTATTGATGTGAGACTAGCTGCGATCAATCATATCACATGCTCCTCTCAAAATTAGTTTATAAAGCTTCATGTGTTGAAAATTTGCCAATTCCATACAAAATCTGCCTGTAATATGAATGATACGTTAACCAAAGACATACATAAACAAACCAAGAACAGGATACCAGAAGACGTGATCATAAAAACAACTAAAGTTGTTGGAAAAACCTCTCCTTGCAGATCTTTGCAGAGAAATTGCTCTGTTTTGACTCCTTTACACATTTATAAACTATTTGCAAGTTCTTAGCTAATAAAAATACCATTGCACGTACAGTACTTGTATACAACGAGTGTGTTTAACACAGCACACAGCCTTGCTTTGGATGTTTGGTAAGTTCTGTAGAAAAATGTATGTTATAAAAGACTTTTGTATGATTAGATTTGGACTTAAAAATTGCAGAGTGAGCGAATCTGCACCAAATCTACCATGTTCTTCTTAAACTATAAGTACTGCATGAACACACTTCTACAGTGAACCATGTAAGTCAGCCCACAAAATAACACAGCGTGTTAACCTCCCCTCCCACAACCTGATATACAATCCAATTTACAGCCAACTATATTAAACCACATACAAAAAATTCACCCACTGAACTGTAGGAACTCAACAGTAAAGCTCACAATCTGAGATTTACATCTATCTGAATGAAAAGCCTGCTTGTGAAATGTACCCTGCCACCTTCCTGTTCCACAGTCAGATGAAACCGGAGCCCTTTCGAGCAATGCACCACTACACTTCAACCTTGTAAACACCACACCGATCTGCTAATTAATCTAAACTAACCTCTAAATATCCCCAACCGAATTTCAACGCAGTGCAAACTTACTGATTCTACATCTATTCCATTCTCCATTACAACGTCCGTCCCCGCAGTCCTGAACAATCCCAGCAATGAATGAGTTTCAGATCCGGCCACTTTAGAGGTGCATTAAAGCTCAACGCACATGTCAACTTTGAAATATTACGACTATGCGAAAAAATCCAGAAGCATTACTCCGCGCTCTATCATCAATACGGATGCGGGACATTAGCACCGCTAGTCATTCCCAGCTGTCACCCTCTGCCCCAACCAGCTCTGCATACTTGCTCGGGATGGGACGGCACTTACCATATTTGTAGGCACTAGTGGTCTCTCTCCTGGCTGAGTGTAATCATGATCTGCCAGACCGAAATAGCAGCGGGCCCCTCCGTGCGGCAGGCCTCCCCAACTGGAATCTGTCCTGTGCAAGTCTTATTGTCATCCTGCTTATCAGCTCTTTTTACGCACCCCCTCCCCGTCCCGTCCGCTGCACAAATACCCCGGCACAGGCGGCCAGATTCAGCACAACTCAACCCGCCGCTACTGTTAGGAGCCAGTCAGCCATGCTGGAGTACAGCAGCCCAGCTTAAGGGGGATTTGGGGGCATTTCCCCAGGTATTATGAGCGCTTGCGGTGTTGCCCTGATCCGGGCTCTGCCAATCAGCACCTCTGGACTAGACTGGACTAGTTTGCCTCTGTCTTTTATCTCTCTCTCTCTCTCTCTCTCTCTCTCTCTCCTGCTCGTGTTGCTCTGGGAGGTTGCAGCAGTCTCTGCCCGCATCAGCAACATTACACCACCAGCACCAGCCAACGCACACACACACATTCCTACCCTCGTGCCCTTCCAGTTGCCCATCCCATTAATTAAATCAATGCCACTGACTGTAACTCACTGTGTAAATTTGAATTAGCCTCATCTATTCGTAGTTCAGTTGGAAAAGAGGAATTATATTTTACTGTCAGAAATTGTAATTTGTGCACCAATGATCTGAGTTGACCATGCCCTCAAATATGGACCTGCCTTAAAATGTGACTGAGCAATCCTGTCTCTGATAGGTAGTTGCATCCTGTTTTTAGACACGTTTCTCTTGTTTTCCGGTGTAACTTCAAAAATGTTGAGTCACTGCAAAGACTCAAGGTTTTATCATCTACAAAAATATTGTAATCTTTTTTAATGATGTTGAAGCTAATATAATGTTACTTACTTTGCAAAACAAAATGAAACAAAACAAAACAAAACAAAAAAGCAAATGAAACAAAGCGAAACAAAACACTTTGCGAAACGAAACTAAATTAAATGAAACAAAATGAAGTGAAACAAAACAAAACAAAATGAAGTGAAACAAAACAAAACAAAACAAAACAAAACAAAACAAAAAAAGCAAAACAAAACAATACTCTAGTCTCTAGATTTTTATCGTCTACAGTAATATTGTAATTGTTTTTTTAATGATGTGCAAGCTAATTACATTACTCACTTTGTGAAACGAAACAAAATATAGTGAAACGAAATATAGTGAAACGAAATGAAACAAAACAAAACAAAACACAACACAACACAACACAACACAACACAACAAAACAAAAAATACTCTAGTCTCTCGATTTTTATTGTCTACAATATTGTAATTGTTTTTTTAATGATGTGCAAGCTAATATTGCATTACTCACTTTGTGAAACGAAACAAAATATAGTGAAACGAAATATAGTGAAATGAAACTAAATGAAGGGCTGCACAGTGGCGCAATGGGTGGCACAATCGCCTTACAGCAAGAAGGTCGCTGGTTCGAGCCTCGGCTGGGTAAGTTGGCGTTTCTGTGTGGACTAAGGCGAAATGAAATAAAGTTAAAAAAAAAATGAAAAAAAAAAAGCAAAACAAAACCATACTCTAGTCTCTAGATTTTTATTATCTACAATAATATTGTAATCGTTTTTAATGATGTGCGAGCTAATATTAAAAACTCATTTTGTAAAACAAAACGAAGTGAAATGAAACAAAATATAGTGAAACAAAACAAAACAAAACAAAACAAAACAAAACAAAAAACAAAACAGTTACTGCCTGGTAAAGAATATTAGAATGTACAAAATGTTGAAAACCCCTAATATTGAAGTTATAATAGCAATAAATAAATCACTGTAAGGATTTCTTGTTGTAAGTAATATCACAGAAGCAAAAGTGCTGTCTTCCCAAATATCATTGCTAAAACATGAGTAGAAATGTGATACTAATTTTGCCAAAAGTTTAACAGGGGGATTGACCCCCCTTAAAAACACTTCATCCCCCCCTAAAGGACGTCAAACAATATGCAGGGGTCAGCCCTTTATTTGTGAGAAATAGCTTTCTCTGATCTGTATATTAAATATTAATTATTTAAAAATTTATAATATAAATATACAGTAGTCAACATTTAAAGTGGATCGCAGCTTTTATCCAAGTTGTTGTAAAACTATAGAACAAGACCCATTCTTGTCCTAGAACAATTTTGAAAAACATTTTTGATTCATTTCGAATGTTGACTACTGTACATTTGGCCACCCCTACAATGGTTCATACCATTGTTAATGAATAGTTGCGCCAATCAGTCTATGCAAGAGAAAACTCATTCAAGAGTCTGAAACTGGCAGATCTACAGCACCGATTCAAGCATTCACAAGACACTTTCCTCATAAAATAGATGTTTGTGTCTACATATAGCCTAAAAGTAAAGTAAAATTAGCTGCATAGTTTGTATAGTTTGACCTACGGTATCATCTAAAACAGCTAGTCAGAGGATACTGTAGGTTAAAATACACTGAACATCCCTCAAAACACTAAAAACCTAAATGCGTTTAATTAATAAATTAGATGTAATTTAAATACTGTAGATACATACATTTGATTCACTGAAGCATGTATTACACAAACTAACATTACCGAAAAAGTCTATAATTTATATATGTGAAATTCAAATATGAGCTTGTATATAATATATGTATTTTGCATATATTGCCATAAATCTGATTTCAATGCTGCCTGCCATTGGTCACATAACTAGAAAGTCCCTCCCCAAACTCACATTGGTTGATTCTATGTCAGACTGACAGGAATTTTACATAAACAAAGCAATGTTCTGATTGGGCTTCAGAATCACAATGTACAGTAAACACTTCATCTGTAATAAGTAACGTGAGAAAGCATTTTATCAACAACTACATACACCACCTCTAAATAATCAGAAAAGAGCACAAAAAAAACAAAACAGTCATCTATTTTGCTCTGGTCGATATTCCATGAACCAGATACCAGTATCAAACGATCAAATCAATTCCAATCCACTCACGTTCACAGACAGATGTTCATGTTTATGTTTATGTGAACACTGACCTCAAAAAACATGAGATTATATACAGTGGGCCACAAGTTGAGGGTCTATACATCTCGTCAGTAGTGCAGTGTTGCCAAGCAACCCAATCCTCACTGCAGAGAAGCTGTGAGATGGAGCTCGCTTCACAAAAACATACACTATATGAGAAGACATGATCTCTCACACACACACACACACACACACACACACACAAAACTCCTATCTTATCTGTATTTCGCTATATACACTGTAAGTTACTTTTTTCTTCTTTTTAAGACGAGATACTGCATACATTTTGAGATTTCTAATTTTTTGGGGGGCTTTTTATTAGGATTTTGGCTTTTTTTCCATCTAATACAAAGAAAACATTCAAAATGTGTTATGTGTTAAGTTTACTTTTGTCGCACTTCACATATTTTTAAGGCTGTTTTTTCAAAACTACTATTTCTTTTCTTCATAAAACTACACTTTAGGGTGATATGGTGGGTCAGTGGTTAGCACTGTCACCTCACAGCAAGAAGGTCGCTGGTTCGAGTCCCGGCTGGGTCAGTTGGCATTTCTGTGTGGAGTTTGCATGTTCTCCCCGTGTTGGCGTGGGTTTCCTCCGGGTGCTCCAAAAACATGTGGTATAGGTGAATTGGGTAAGCTAAATTGTCCGTAGTGTATGTGTGTGAATCAGTGTGTATGGGTGTTTCCCAGTGATGGGTTGCACCTGGAAGGGCATCCGCTGCATAAAACATATGCTGGATAAGTTGGCGGTTCATTCCGCTGTAGCGACCCCAGATTAATAAAGGGACTAAGCCGAAAAGAAAATGAATGAATGAATGAATTTTGAAGGTTTTTATTGATGGACTTGTTTATACGATCTATTATACATTTATATACAGCATTTTAAGCATCTTTTTTGTTTTCTGGCTGCTCGTAGTATTTTCAGAATTATGGATTACTAAAAAGATATTCCCAAGATCTGCTTTGTAAAAAACTTTGACTTTAATAATGTACAGTATGTGAAAATAATGAAACAAGAATTTTACATCTGGCTTAAATCTGACTTGTTCAGCAAATCTTAAGCGAATTAGCACATATTTAATAAAACATTGCCTCATTTGCATATTTAAACATTTTAGAACACTAGTAATGCAACACACATTTGCAATTCTTAATGCAATGGATCAACTGGGGAAGTATGGTTATAAATATTAGTTGTTTTTGATTTATTTTGACTGTGTATGTGATTATGTGTTTCAATTTAATATGCTTCCGCTAATTTTCATCTCTCCCCCTCTTGAAAGAAGCACTTTCTGGCCAAACCTCAACAAATCCACTTTAGACAATTAGACAATTAGCGGCTAGTGTTTAGAAAGAAAGCTTTGTCCGTCAGGACCATCATTTATCCTGGTACACTCAATTTCACCATCTCACCAATCTCAAACACCAACATTCAACAATTTTGGTCACAGTGACCCTCACAACACAAATGAAAATCGATCTTGTGGGAAATTTAAAAACAAACAAAACAAAAACAAAAAATATCCCGCTAACAGCAAGATCCATTTGCACTTGTTGCTTGTGATTTTAGCACTCACTCCAAGAAGGTATTTGGTTGTTTACTTATCAATGGGCCTATAGAATATATACGTAAATATATATAAGTAAAAATACATATATATGTAAAAATACTTTGAAAACATCTTTGCAACAAACAAACCTCCGAACAAACCTCCAGATGTCATTTACGCTAATAAAAAATACATTTGCATGAATATTTAACACAGCGGGCAACTTAATGTCAAAAAACACATCAAAAATGCAAATCGATTTGACGTTGATGCCCTTTTGACCACTGAAATAACGACACAAATAGTATTAAAACATTAGAAACGTTTTATTCATCTGAAAGCTTCAATTACAAATTTACAGTAGACTTTGTAACCCTAAAAATTGATTTGGGGTCATTCACGCTAATAAACATATACATTTAAATAAATAAGTAACTCAGCGGGCACCTTGATGTCAAAATGACATCAAAAAACCCGTCAAAAAACACATCAAAAATGCAAATCGATTTGATGATGATGCCCTTTTGACCACTGAAATAACGACACGAAAAGTATTATAACATACAGTAAGAAAAGTTGTATTCGTCTGAAAGCTTCAATTACAAATTTACAAGGGATTTTGTATCCCTACAATGCATGTAAACTACCTTGATCTCAAAATGACATCAAATTGACTTCTAACATTGACGCATTAAAAATCGATTTATAGGACTGTCCTGTAATCGATTTTTGACATGTTTTTGACGACAATGTTAGAAGTCAATTATATGTTGTTTTGAGATCAAATTACTCAATTGACAGCCAATTGATTTGAAATTTTGACATGTCTTTTTTTTGTTTTTTGATGTCGTTTTGACATCAAGGTGCCCTCTGGTAAATATATTATGTGCGCTATCCTCTCAATTACAAAACAAACGCAACAAAATGACAGCGTGAGAAAACCCTTGAGGACATGTCAATCGATACTGACATCTTGCATTGTTTTAAGTCTTGTTAATATCTTACAGTAATAATATTTCCTACTAGTAGTGTAACTAGGGTAATCGGTTATTAAGATTTCAGTAATATTAGGGCTGCTATTATTCTCTTTAACATTGTGTCCTAACAACAAGATTCCAGTGACAAGCAATTTGTCTGTCTGCACCAAAAGCAATGCGACATGACAGAAACATTTAAATACCAGCCACTGCACTCCCAACAAAATAGTAAAGGTTTTTAATCTAAAACATATTAAACCTCTTTAACATTATTAATAGGCTACTGAGTGACTGATGTTGTTGGTTTGCACTTCTGATTTTCAAACCGTCCGCTAGTTATTTTATTTTCAAGATGCGAGGTGAAATATCTGCTGCTTCTTTCAGTAGTATGGCAATAAATGTCATGTAAAATGGTATTTAAACTCACATTGGGAGCATTTAACACTGAATAAAGCACATAATCAGTACCTGAGGTGATCATTGTAATAGTAGTATATGCTGTTGATCTGCTGCGATGTCACAGAAATAGAAAGCATTTCTAAAATAGAAATTTTCTTCCTGGCCGTCGCAGATGATTAGGACAAAAACTCCTTTTAACATGGAAATGATCTCTTTTATCATTTGATAGTGTTGTTAGGACGCGGTGTAAGTGTTACATGCGTTCACACCAGACGCGTATGAAGCATCAAGCACGAGTGATTTACATGTTAAGTCAATGCAAAGACGCGAATAGACATCCTGCGGCGCTATTCGCACGAATGAGGCGCGCAAATGACGCGATTCGAGCAAATAAAGCGGAATGAAGGTGAATCGCTCGAGTTGGAAAATCTGAAGTTTAGTGGACATTCGCACCGCGTTAACCAATCAGGAGCTTGCTCTAGTATGGGCGTGATCATGGTGTAGCGCCTGTTGTTGGTGTCCCGATGGGAAATCCTGCTGCCGACACCGGACAACAGCTCATCAAAAGCTGGGCTTGGCTCAGTTAGAAGCACCGCTGAAAGCTTCCAACATCCAGGTATAGTTTCTGGAGAAGTTGATGAACTCACAGAGCTGGGTGCACCTCTGAAAGGATCTAGTGGACTCAGACATGGCGCCAAATGAATCTACGCTGTTTTTCAGCCTTCCTAAAGCATATGAAGCACAGCTACTCTCTCAATTAAATCCATGTTAGTCATTTAACAACGAAACTAGAGTCACTGGGCAGACAGAAACCCTGCCCATGACATGACTCCGAGTCTATTGTGAAGTGAATTTGATGAGCGAATGAAGCGAGTAAACTCAAAATGTTCACGGAAATAGTGCGATTTATTCATGCAAGCCACGTCTGGTGTGAACACCCAATTATACTTTTTTGTTTTACAACAGCAAAGGATGAGTTACTGTATATGCAGCCATATTTAATTGCAGGTGTTTGATTTATTAGTGTTTAAAACAAATTATTTTCTGATTTTCAAGTGAAATTACTTGGTTGTCAGAAGTGGGGTGCCAGATTGGGTTTAATTGAGGGGTATGATAAAACTATATTAGTCAACATTTGAAGTCGATCGAAACGTTTCATTAAAGTTGTCCTAAAACTACTGAAAAACATCCATTCTTGTCCGAGGACAATTTTGTAAAACTTTTTTGATCCACTTCAAATGCTGACTACTGTATTTTGAAAATCTAATCACATATATTTACTATAAATCTTTGTAGTAAAAAAAATAATAAATGAAGTGACATCTGCCATCCAATTACTTTTTTTATTCATAATTTGACTGGAATTTTAAATGTATTAATATTCCAGCATCTGTGTGCCAGTCCAGCTGCCTCTGTTGCTCTGTGTATGAACTTCTGGATCTGTGCGACACATGATTGTGTGTGAGATGTGCTGTGTCGAAACACACTGTGTACATCTGGAGTAAAGCTCTGGCTGATCTCTAGAGAACCAAACAACCCTACAAACACACACAGACGCACACAAACACACTCAGAAGACTGCTGTTTACCACATCGCCAAGAGTCACACCATGAGTTACAACGGCATATCACCGTGCGGTTGTAATTACAATGATTAATAGATCTTTTCATTAGATATCTTGGAATCTATTGTTCATAAATACACATAAATTGCAAATCAATATATTTTGCAGACCTGGAAATCATCTATCTTTTCCATTTATTTTACTGAAACTGGAATGATATTCAACAAATGTATAATTCACTAAAAACTGAATCCATTATTAATGTCAAATAATGCAAAATAATGCAAAATGCTTAAATGTGATAAGGAAATTTTGATTCTGTTACAAACAAACCACTAACAGAAACACTAACGTTGACACTTCCTATTTACTTTCAATGAAGTGAGGTCAAGTGTTGTCGAACAGAAGTGTGGGTCTGTTGAGTCACATTGGGTCCATTGCTCGCTGCAGAAAATGAAAAACGTTCAACTTTTCAAGCACCAATGCAGGAATCAGCCAATGAAATCACTTTATGCAAATACAAGTGCAGACGCTAGCCAATCATGTGCGGAAAAGCTTATTGTCATGGTTGGTAATCACCCAGTGCTTTAGGATCAATCTTTATATATAGTTAAAGTCAAAATTATTGTCCCTCTTGTGGATTTTTTTCAAATATTTCCCAAACGATGTTTAACGGAGCAAGGAATTTTTCACAGTTTTTCCTATAATATTTTCTCTTCTGGAGAAAGTCTTATGTGTTTTATTTCAGCTAGAATAAAAGCAGTTTTTAATTTAAAAAAAAAAACAATTTTAAGGTCAATATTTTTAGCCCTCTTAAGCAAAAAATTTTTCGATTGTCTACAGAACATTGTTATACAATTACGATTTGCTAATTACCCTAACTTGCCTAATTAACCTAGTTAAGCCTTTAAATGTCACTTCAAGCTGAATACTAGTATCTTGAAAAATATCTAGCAAAATATTATGTGCTGTCAACATGGCAAAGATAAAAGAAATCAGTTATTAGAAATGAGTTATGAAAACTATTATGTTTAGAAATGTGGTGAAAAAAATCTTCTTTCCGTTAAACAGAAATAGGGGGGGGGGATATATGATTGATCAATGATTAATTATCCACACAGTCATGTTTTAATCTCATTTAAACACTATTTTGAGTCATTGAGCACTGATAAAAAGCTCTTTTTTCCATAAATGCTTCATACAGGGTCTTGATCCATGAGCTGAACACACAATCATCATCTTCTCGCTTTATTACAGTGCTACTCTTCGCTCATTTAAAGCCCATTAGGACTGATTATCATTACTGAAATATCCCTGTCCGCACTGTAAGAAGAGGACGCAGTTTGAGGCATAAAAGCTCATTAACTGCCGGCGTCCCAGCAGATCTGGCCTGGACTAATGAACGGCAGTCAGCTCATATTAGCCAGCGGTCTGAACCACAGCCGTCCAGCAGCATCTGATACTATAGAAGAGCTGTACATTATTGATATACTGACTGCAGGAACTCCATATGGCACAATAGAGTATTCATACAAGAAGCAAATTATGTTTGTGAAAATAAAATGTAAACATTTTGGGTCTGCGATATTCAGTTTTTATTGAGCATAGCAATTAAACAACATATCAATGTTTACTTTTACTTTTTATTATTTATTTATTTATTTATTTGTTTGTTTATTTTATTTCATTACAAACATTTTTGCTTACTTATGGGTAAATCTAATGGTTTAAAGAATAGTGCCAAAAATAAAGATGTGCCAAAAATATTTTTACTTAGTAATATTTATTTATTATTTATAATATAAATAAATATAATATTTATAATATTTATTTATTATTATTATTATTATTATTATTATTATTATTATTATTATTATTATTATTATTATTTATATTTGTTTATTTATTTTATTTTATATATTGTTTTATTTCATTTTATTTTATAACAAATGTTTTGCTGATTAATGGGTAAAACCTATTGGTAAAGATGTGCTTTTATTAAATAATAAATAAATATTATATATTACTTTTACTTAGTAATATTTATTTATTTATTTATTATAATTATTATTATTACTACAATTATTATTATTTACTATGTTTCTTTGTTTGTTTTATTTTATTTTGTTTTTATTTTATTTTTAACATTTATTATTTACTTGTTTATTTTAAAATATTTGTACTTTTAATTAGTAATATTTATTTATTTATTTATTATTATTATTATTATTATTATTACTATGTTTGTTTGTTTGTGTGTTTATTTTATTTTGTTTTTATTTTTTTACATTTGTTATTTATTTATTTTATTTTATTTTATTATTTTTTATTTCATTTTATTTTATTACAACTTTTTGGCTAATTGGTAAAACCTAGTGGTTTGAAGGATAGTGCCAAAAGTAAAGATTTAAAATTACAATTATCGAGCATTTTGGGGCTGCATTGTGATGAGTCTTTTTAACATGTTATTATCAATTAATTCTTGTTCTTTAATTTCCTGAAAATACTTTTTGATATGTAACTTATTGTTATACTTGAATTACAGTTACATGCTCAGAAATATATAAGAATGATATACAGGAATACAGGACACATTCTAATATATAAAGGAAAAAATACATGATAAATGGAGTAATGATGGAAAAAAATCTGTCATGTGATCCTTTTATATATACTATGAATAGTGCATGCAATATTTTATAAGTGATGCATAATTCATAGTGTGGGCAGGAAGTGAATATGCCTTATATTAAGAAGATGTGCTTAATAATTAATCATGTTTTCTTCTAAAGGTAAAAATTACTCAAAAATGATGTAACTCCAGAAATCCAATGATGAAATACTAAAGAAATTGCAAAATTAAGGCGTAAACATCATACAAGAGATGCACAGCAGAGGTTCACAAAGAACAGGCTGAGATTTAAATAAACTACTACTACTACTACTACTACTACTACTAATAATAATAATAATAATAATAAATAATAAATAATAATAAATGAATAAATAAATAAATAAATAAATAAATAAATAAATAAATAAATAAATAAGTAAATAAATGAATAAATAAATAAATAATAATAATTATTATTATTATTATTATTAATATTGATATTATTATTAGTAGTAATTATAATAATACTGTATTATTATTATACATTCTTTTATTATTATTATTATTATCATTATTATTATTATTATTATTAATGTTTATTTATTTTGTTTTGTTTTTATTCATTCATTCATTCATTTTCATTTCAGCTTAGTCCCTTTATTAATCTGGGGTCGCCACAGCGGAATGAACCGCCAACTTATCCAGCATATGTTTTACGCAGCGGATGCCCTTCCAGCTGCAACCCATCACTGGGAAACATCCATACACACTCATTCACACACATACGCTACGGACAATTTAGCTTACCCAATTCACCTATACCACACATGTTTTTGGACTTGTGGGGGGAACCGGAGCACCCGGAGGAAACCCACGCGAACACGGGGAGAACATGCAAACTCCACACAGAAACGCCAACTGACCCAGCCGAGGCTCGAACCAGCGACCTTCTTGCTGTGAGGCGAACGTGCTAACCACTGCGCCACCGTGACGCCCGTTTTTTTTATTTTATTTTTTAATTAAATTCAATTCAATTAAATTACATTTTTTATTTTATTTTATAATAATTATTATATAATTATTATTGTTGATATTATTATTATTATTACTATCAGTAGAAGTATGTATTATGTAATGTATTATTATTATTATTTCTTTCTTTCTTTATATTATTATTATTATGTATATGTTTGTTCATTTTGTTTTGTTTTTATTTAATTTTTTTATTTAATTGTATTTTATTTTATTTTATAATAATAATAATAATTATTATTATTATTGATATTATTATTATTATTATTATTATTATTAGCATTATTCAATAATACACATAATTTTAAAATAAAATGGAATTTAAATGTAAATAATTCAATGTAAAACACCTTTTTTTCTGTGTCTGTCATCAATCAGGAGTGACAGTAATGTACACAAATACCTTGAATCTGATCCAAACTCTCTTGGGATCCAAAATGAAGCTTCAGTTCAGAGGGAAGCCCAGTTTTCCCTAATATATTCAAACGCACTCAATTCATGCTACAGTAAAACTCAAACTGGTGCGGTTCAATAGTGCATATGATTAACTGTGCAGAATCACTGATCTGCTCATTCAAACACTTCAGTCCCAATAACCCAAACCAAGCTCTCAGTTTCATTATTCAGTATTTTCAACACAATAAACCAAACGCCCAGCATTCAGCAAACTGTAAACAGAGCTCGTGACTGACGAACCCTCAGGACATCTGAATGAAAAACGCAATAAATTGTGCGTCAAAAAGCTAAGCAGGGTGTGTGTGTGGTAAGAACTCAGAAATCAGACACACAGATGGGCATCTCACGGTTCATCTGCGACAAGAACACACACACAGACACACACACACACTTTTACTATGGAGCTAGATTAATAATGATTTATGCAACAAAAAAATGCGATGTACACACGCGTAGTCAAATTCACACGCATAAAACCAAATTCATGTGCAACAAATATATATTTATAATCACAAAAACAAATCACGTGCACAAAATAAAAATACAGATTCATAAAATATGTTTCACAAATGCAAAACAATTACAAATGTATATCAGTCTAAAAAAATGTTGAATGTTTCAAATTTCCGAGTTCATCGTGACCGCAAATGTGCGAATCGTGTGTGTGTGTGTGTGTGTGTGTGTGTGTGTGTGTGTGTGTGTGTGTGTGTGTGTTTAAGACTTTCCTGGCAACGCACTCCTCTCAAGCAGGTCACTCGTACCCTTTAACCAATCAGATGCTAGCTCACTGTTCAACCAATCATATCCCGGCTACACTGTAGAAAAATACTGGCTTCCACAAAATCGATTTGTGTTGGAACAACATGAAGGATTAAGTTAACTTAGTTTTTACAAATTGAAGTGGATTGAACATAAAACAATGAAGTTATCCCAAAATAAACTGAATAATTGTGTTGTTTCAGCTCATTTTAATTAAGTCATTTAAACAAACAGCAAACATAGTTTTTTTGAGTGTTTAATGAGACGCTTAATCATTATATACACAGTCAAGTAGGAACTCATTCATTAATTTTCCTTCGCTTAGTCCCTTTATTCATCAGGGGTCGCCACAGCGGAATGAACCGCCAACTTATCCAGCATATGTTTTACACAGCGGATACCCTTCCAGCCGCAACCCAGTATTTCCCACACATTCTCACATTCTCACACACACACACTCAATTTAGTTAATCCAATTCACCTGTACCGCATGTCTTTGGACTGTGGGGAAAAGCGGAGCACCTGGAGGAAATCCACACCAACACAGGGGGAACATGCAAACTCCACACAGAAATGCTAACTGACCCAGCCGGGACTCGAACCAGCAAACTACTTGCTGTGAGGTGACAGTGCTAACCACTGAGCCACCGTGCCACTCTCCATACTTATGATTATGTTTATTAATGTAGTGTAAGATTTCATTCCACTGTATGTCAACACATGCAGCATAATGATAACAAATCTCAACTTGACTTCATATACACACAGGGGCAGATTTAACCAATAAGTGAGGTAAGTTCCTTCTTAGGGCCCCAAGAAATCTGGGGTCCCTCAATAAATATCTAGAAGCTTCTATATATGATATATCACATTTTCTATTGAGGGTCTAACAAATACAAATTTAACATAATTATTACATCCGTGCAAATATGTCCCCACTCCCAATCATGGAGCAGTCCAGCAGTCAAAAAAGATTTAGTTTTAAAAATGATATACACTACCTGACAAAAGACTTGTCATCGATCATAGTTGTAAGAGCAACAAATAATAACTTGACTTCTAGTTGATGATTTGGAAAAGTGGCAGAAGGTAGATTTTTCCGATGAATCATCTGTTGAACTGCATCTCAATCATCACAAATACTGCAGAAGACCTATTGGAACCTACATGGACCTAAGATTCTCACAGAAATTCTTACATTCAGTATTGGGGCATGCAAAGATCTGCAGAGTGGATGGCAACATCAACAGCCTGAGGTATCAAGACATTTGTGCTGCCCATTACATTACAAACCACAGGAGAGGGCAAATTCTTCAGCAGGATTGCACTTCTTCTCATACTTCAGCCTCCACATCAAAGTTCCTGAAAGCAAACATCAAGGTGCTCTAGGATTGGCCAGCCCAGTCACCAGACATGAACATTATTGAGCATGTCTGGGGTAAGATGGAGGAGGAGGCATTGAAGATGAATCCAAATGATCTTGATGAACTGTGGGAGTCCTACAAGAATGCTTTCTTTGCCATTACCTTACTGTCCTAATTAAATAATTAAAAATCAAGGCATGATCATATTTTATTTTGGTAAAATAAGAGTAATCTAGAGGTCTTTGCCTTTTATATAAGCCACTTCTGATACTAAATGATCAACTAGAAGTCAAGTTCTTATATGTTGTTCCTAAAATGTGGAAAGGTGACAAGACTTTTGTCAGGTAGTGTAGTATATATATTATTTTTGGTTGTGAGTTTATTTTAAGAAAACAAATAAATTAAAATGTAGAAATTACATTAAGATACAAATGTAGAAAAGAAGACTGAGTGATATAAGAAAAATTAATAAATAAAAATACAAAGGGTGCATATCAGGATTGTTGGGCCCCATGGATGTAATTGCTTAGGCCCACAAAGAATTAAATCACCCCTGCACACACACAGCCTTGCAACATTACTTCGAATGAAAACAAAATGAATGTTCAGTACAGATAAAAAACTTAAAATCTGTTCCGAGAGCCCATCATGCATTCCTTTGTAGTTCAAGGACAAAGACGGCAGATGCACGCCGTATGAAAAATGCAGGAGTTATTTTCATCAGGACATAGTGATGCCCACAGCAGTGCTTAAGCACGACAATCTGGACACTCTCCGGACTCAAGAGAGGCAGGTATTTCTGCACTGATACAGTGAATCTTTCAGGAATTACATGTTCAGATATTAATGAGAGCAGCAGAAGCAGCTCAGTCTGACGTCAGTTTGTTTGCCCACAGCTAGACTGATGACATCACTGACCGAGCGCGAGGAGGAAAACGCTAGCAAGAAGAATCATGAAGATCCATTAAGATTTATTATTATATTTAATTTTCACAAGGTCAGTCCCTTGAGATTTGAAATCTTTTTTCCAAGTGAGACCTGGCAGAAATGTCAGCATAAAACATTCACGGTTGTCATTCTATAGAAGAATTTATGACTTTTTCTTTTTTTTTTTTTTTAGAAAATATATGATTTCGTCTTCATTCTGTGATATGAAACCATGTCTGGTCACAAAAAAAATGCTTTATTTCAAAAACAACTGGTGTTATCAAGTGATTTTTTTGTAAACAGGCTTAAACACATACAGGGGTTGGACAATGACACTGAAATGCCTGGTTTTAGACCACAATAATTCATTAGTATGGTGCAGGGCCTCCTTTTGCAGCCAATACAGCATCAATTCATTTTGAGAATGACAGATACAAGTCCTGTAGTGGCCAGAGGGATTTTGAGCCATTCTTCTTGCAGAATAGTGACCAGGTCACTGCGTGATGCTGATGGAGGAATACGTTTCCTGACTAGCTCCTCCAAAACACCCCAAAGTGGCTCAATAATATTTAGTTCTGGTGACTGTGCAGGCCATGGGAGATGTTCAACTTCACTCTCATGTTCATCATACCACTCTGTCACCAGTCTTGCTGTGTGTATTGGCGCATTATCACCCTGATACACAACACCGCCTTCAGGATACAATGTTTGAACCATTGGGTGCACATGCTCCTTTAGAATGGTTCACTAGTCCTTGGCAGTGACGCCCCCTTCTAGCACAAGTATTGGGCCTAAGGTATGCCATGATATTGCAGCAAAACCATCACTGATCAGCCCCCATCCTTCACTCTGGGCATGCAACAGTCAGGGTGGTACTCTTCTTTGGGACAGTGAAGGTGGACTCATCAAAGAACAATACATGTTTTAAACTGTCCACAGCCCAAGATTTTTGCTGCTGGCACCATTGAAACCGACATTTGGCATTGGCACGAGTAACTAAAAGTTTGGGTATAGCAGCCCAGCCATGTAAATTGACCCTGTGGAGCTCCCAATGAACAGTTTTGGTGTAAACAGGAGAGTTAAGGTGCATATTTGATTCAGCAGTGAGATTCTGCAGCTGTGGTTTTATGTTTTTTGATATATCGCCCATCCCTATCATACAGTATAGGTAAAGAATATAGTGCACAAGCAGCACGCGAGCCTAATGCATAAATGTCAGGATACAGATAATGCTTATTACAGTCCATTATGTGGCTGTCACAGTGAAGTAATGAAGTCTTAGCTGGGGTCATTGGGTTCACCATCAGGAGGAAGAGTGTAGTAACTCACTCTGTCTGCTGATCAACAGCAAACCAGAACAGAGGAGAAATAAGGCCAATCTCAGTCCCTGATGTTTGCAGAGCTCAGCAGAAAGAGGGCCGCTCTGGACACACATGCTTTTATTCTCACAGAAATGGATAAGGTCTTTCACATCTTTATGTGAGATTTTTAGGGAGCATTCGGTATGGAGACTGTATTTTTTTAATTAATGTGCAATTGTACAATACTGTGAAGTTGTAATAGTTTTGTCATTTGCTAGACAATCTATTTTTAACTATTATGTGTCTGTTATAAGTATTATGAATAAAATATATGTTTTATGTACAACATTTTAAAACCTAAATTTTCTCTCTATACATTTAAACTTGAATTGAATCATAATAGAATAGTAATAAGCTGTAACAGCCAGTCATTCATACATCAAGACCCAATCACTGTTTACACTGAACAAAATATCTGTTAATTAACCGTTTCCGCATTTAGTGATTCACAAGTGTTTTTCCTTTATTTACTGTTGTGAATTGCATCATGGGATGTTGATCTCTGCTCTGTCGACTTTTGATGTTGAAAATTCAACTCTACCTTTTAACAAAGTGACTTTTATGGACATTTTAGTAGTATGAAATAATATAATGTATAAGAAATAATATATAGCAGGCCCGTAGCCAGCCTGGTGAAAGGGATGCTTCTTTTTTTCTCAAAAAGTGGACCTTTTTGCAGTTATTCACCTCATTTTCTATTGAGGCTTAAACACTGCATTTTAGTGACATTTTAATTGTCATTTATTAGGCAAATAACACACTGGCCAGCACATTTAACTTTCCTCAGTCAGAATTTGGCCATTGAATAATAAAAAATAAAACATAACAATATTAATAATAAAAAATAAAAAAAAAATAATAATAATGCAGAGCGGGGCGTCACGGTGGCGCAGTGGGTAGCACGTTCGCCTCACAGCAAGAAGGTCGCTGGTTCGAGCCTCGGCTGGGTCAGTTGGCGTTTCTGTGTGGAGTTTGCATGTTCTCCCCGTGTTGGCGTGGGTTTCCTCCGGGTGCTCCGGTTTCCCCCACAAGTCCAAAAACATGTGGTATAGGTGAATTGGGTAGGATAAATTGTCCGTAGTGTATGTGTGTGAATGAGTGTGTCTATGGATGTTTCCCAGTGATGGGTTGCAGCTGGAAGGGCATCCGCTGCGTAAAACATATGCTGGATAAGTTGGCGGTTCATTCCGCTGTGGCGACCCCAGATTAATAAAGGGACTAAGCCGAAAAGAAAATGAATGAATGAATGATAATGCAGAGCTTGATGATTTTTCTAGCCTCTCCTGTAAAAAAGTAATTCATGGATGACAACAATAGCCAAATTAGTATTAAAACCTACTTTAATATGGGCCACCTTTGGTGCTTCATTCCTTTTTATAGGTCATTTTTTCTTTCAAGTATAAGGTCCAAGATTTACAATAAAAGTTATTTGAAAAATAGTTATACAGCAGTGAAAGATGACTCCACTTTTCTTGGTTTTCTTGCACAGCTGGATGTTTGAGTCATGAAAAATAAATGCATTGGTCAAAACTGATTAGCAGAAGTCACGCCAAAGCCACAGCCAACAGAGGATTCTGCTTGGTCTTAAAGCCTTCTGCGATTGATTATTTTTACAATTTATGATGACATAGCAAGGGCGGTGCGGTGGCGCAGTGGGTAGCGCTGTTGCCTCACAGCAGGAAGGTCACTGGTTCGAGCCTCGGCTTGGTCAGTTGGCGTGTCTGTGTGGAGTTTGCATGTTCTCCCCGTGTTGGCGTGGGTTTCCTCCGGGTGCTCCGGTTTCCCCCACAAGTCCAAAGACGTAGTATAAGTGAATTGGGTAGGCTAAATTGTCTGTAGTGTATGTGTGTAAATGAGAGTGTTTGGGTGTTTCCCAGTGATGGGTTGCAGCTGGAAGGGCATCCGCTGCGTAAAACATATGCTGGATAAGTTGGCGGCTCATTCCGCTGTGGCGACCCCAGATTAATAAAGGGACTAAGCTGAAAAGAAAATGAATGAATGAATGACATAGCAGTCAAAATAGGACAAATGTATGTAGCTCATGTATGGGAACTACCCGAACCCCCCCTGGCTACGAGCCTGTATAGAGAAATAAGTCTGTAATAGAAAATGTACTGGTAGTTTATTATAAGGATTTTGTAGCGTAATATACAACACCAACCCAGGCAATAAATTATTTTAGACTATTAAAAATGCTAATAAAAGTCACCTTTTCAAGGTTAAAGGTTGTTGGAAGAAAGATCAACATCCCATAATGCAATTCAAAAGCATACATAAACAGGAAAATTAAAAACATGAATCACAAAATATGGAAAACTGCTCATTTACGGATATTTTTACAGTAAACATACAGCACACACAAAACAGTCGATTTTCTATAGACAAAGACTAAAACACACACTGTCACACAGAGCAAATGGTGATTCTTTGATTTTCCTGCATGCTCTATTTTCTGCTGTTTCAGCTTTCTGTCCTCTGTGATTTAAATGTGAATCTGGAATAGCTTTCTCTCTCTCTCTCTCTCTCTCTCTCTCTCTCTCTCTCTCTCTCTCTCTCTCTCTCTCTCTCTCTCTCTCTCTCTCTCTCTCTCTCTCTCTCTGTTTTATAATCTTTCTCTTCGCTCTCAATTTCTCTTCAGGCTTATTCTCATTTTTATTTCTTGCTTGCTTCCCTTATTTTCTCCTCTTCTTGTTTAAATGAAAGGGTAATGATTAGACTGGTTAGCACAGTCCCCTGCTGGTGGATGCTGTAAATACACCATTATTAAGGGTAAAAAAATAAGCATCTTTCAAAGTAAACAAATAATGTCCCTGTCTGCTGCATTTACAGGTCAGGATTGTCATTAATTGACATCCACTTCGGTAAATTCACTGTCAAGGAATACTCCATCACATTATGATTAAACCTGGTGTAAATAGTAAAAAAAAAAAAACAGTTTTTAAAAGGCTGATTCAAAGACTGATGTATTTTTGAAGGAGTGTTGTTATAAAAGTGTCATGATGTGAATTATGTGGGAAAAAAGAAAAAAGTGTAATATCTATCTGTCTGTTTTGTCAAAATATTGGTGAAGAATAAAGGTGAAGAAAACATTTAATATTTATATATTAGTTTTGATATTTTATTGATATTAGTATGTATTTTAACCATTTTTAACAAACATCTATAACATTATTATTGTTATTATTATTATTATTATTAATATTATTATTACTAAGCTTAAATTTATTTACTTATTTATTTGTTTGTTTAAATGTAAATATTTGTAATTATTTTCAAAATATAAAAACATTTAAATTAGTGATTATTACACGCACACACACACGCACACACACACACACACACACACACACAC
>CAIGQV010019950.1:2098261-2108736 GCA_903798115.1 Danio jaintianensis | reverse complement strand
ATATATATATATATATATATATATATATATATATATATATATATATAATATATAGATATATAGCATATATGCAACATATAATTCACCATATTGTAACATGAATGCTTTCACATTTTTTCAACCATTTATTTTTTTTATATATGTACAAATATATTAGGTATAATGTTATACATCATATAAATGATCCATTTTGAGGGATGTAAACAATAACAATGGTCCTAACGTATTTTCTGTTTTACATTTTTAATTTCCATAGCTCCCGAGAATCCTAAAAGGTCCACATATTGATAAATAACGTTATGAAAGCTGTTTTAATGTTGAGATATGATTGAATTGCCTCTTGTTACAGTTATTAAAATAGTTTGACAACAAGCAGGAAATGTCCATGGGCCAATGGCATCACCACATTGAAATGGTCTATATAAATCATATAAATATAAATCATATAAATATAAATAAACAAATGTGAACTTGTATGTCATTTGCATACATATCAGATTTCTATATGGGTAAAAGTGGTACATACAACTTGTGCACTATATTCCAAGCTAATATTAAATAAATATATCACAATATAACCAGCAGCTTATGTTTCTCCTGAACCAACAACACCAGGGAAATAAAGAGGAAGAGACGGAGGACATAAGAAAAGAAGACGTGGCTTTGGAGAGAGCTTTAGGAGAAGATGAGATTTTAATGTATGTCTTCAGTGAGAGCTTGTCATTGCTATTTTTTCTGAAATTGATTATCCTATCCTTATATTGTCTATGAAGACTGAACAAAGAAACTCATACAGGTTTGAAAGCACATAAGGGGATGTACACAACTGAATTATCATTTCTAGGTGAAGTGTAATGCCGTGCCCTAATGTGAAGCAAAAAGATGTTTCCATTCATTTAATTTGTCCATCAACAATGGATGTAAAATTCAATTGCAACATAGTCAAAGCTGATCATAATATATAGCATCTAATGTTTAAAACAGGAACCAATGAGACTCTGTAGTGGGTGGAGCTACATACACACAATGCTAAAGAATTCAATTGATCAACAAAATTTCCTCTCCCTCGTCACAAAGCAAAACCGTGGGATTTTCATTCATTCATTCATTTTCTTTTCGGCTTAGTCCCTTTATTAATCTGGGGTCGCCACAGCAGAATGAACCGCCAACTTATCCAGCATATGTTTTACGCAGCGGATGCCCTTCCAGCCGCAACCCATCACTGGGAAACACACATACACTCTCATTCACACACATACACTATGGACAATTTAGCTTACCCAATTCACCTATAGCGCATGTCTTTGGACTTGTGGGGGAAACCGGAGCACCCGGAGGAACTCCACGCGAACACGGGGAGAACATGCAAACTCCACACAGAAATGCCAACTGGCCCAGCAGAGGCTCGAACCAGAGACCTTCTTGCTGTGAGGTGACAGCGCTACCCACTGCGCCGCCACCGTGGGATTTTAATATTGTTTATTGTGTCCCGTTAAAATATCCTTTAATGTTCTTATAAGTACATTTTGTTTTGATATTTTCAAAATTTTTATACTATTTGTATACTATCACATTGATACTTATTTTTTATTTCGTATTATTTATTATTATTTATTAACTTGCTTATACAATCATGTAAACTTAAAGCAGACACATATAATAATAATAATAATAATAATAATAATAATATACAAATTTTAATACACAAATAGATTGTGTAGAATATACAATTAATAGTTAAAAACTAATATATTATTATATATAATGTATTAATAGTATTAATAATTATGTCTTTAGTGGCCCATATAAAGGATTTTTAGAGGTTTTTTTGTCTTTTTTTTCATATATACTTTATTGCACAGACAAGTAAAATACAGAAAAACACAACAAAGAACAACATATTGTCTGCATTTTTCGTTTTTGTTTTTATAAGCCCAAGTTCAAACTAGAACTATCCAACATTACGTACCCACACCCACCCACAAACCCCTCGAGAGGAATGAGAATCAAATGAGAAAATTATACAGACTCTTTTAAATGTACACAAAATAAACAATAAGACTATATATTAAAGTATATGGTCCATAAATGTAAAAAAAGGGGGGGAAAAGGAAAGAAAATAAATTAAATACAAGTCAGGGAGAATATTCACACAACCAGATGGCACAGTACAACATGAAGACAAGTTTACCCCGGACAATCTCAGTCAGAATCTAATGAGGTCAAAGAGTCAAAAAAAGTTAGAATGGGGGACCAAGTTTTATAGAATTTGTCAGTAGAGCCCTGTTTGGTTTTATATATATATTAAAAAAAAACTGCTGCTTAAAATTAAAACTAGGTGTAAAAACTATTTTAAAAATACCCCCCGTAAATATATCCTAATATTTTTTCTTCTCAGATAAATATCTTATATAATAGATATTTATTTGTAATTTTTATGCAAAAAATTATAATAACAATAATTAAAAATTTCAAGGAGGCTTGTTGAAACAGAATTATCCTCATATTAGATATAGAACACTCATTCTGCAATGAGACACAGTGTTGCTTTTTACCCCATTTTAAAGCAGAGGAAACCATCACCATCCAGATAGAAGGCTTATTATGGATGTGAGCAGTGTGTGTGTGTGTGTGTGTGTGCGTGTGTGCGTGTGTGTGTGTGTGTGTGTGTGTGTGTGTGTGTGTGTGTGCGTGTGTGTGTGTGTGTGTGTGTTATTTATTCTCACTGTTCACATGTTCCCGCTCTGTTCTGTGCACCACCTGAGCCCATGATGGGGGACTGCAGTCGCTGAATATTAATGAAGTGACAGGCGGTGGGATGCTGTCTTCTGATTGGCTGAAAGAATGGGAACTTTTCTGCCATTGGCTAATGATAGCAGCGGAAGAGAGCGGAAACACAGCGGCCATTGCCAAGTGAAAGAACATTAACTGAGTATCTCAGCCTGTCCAGCATTAAAGAGCACAATTCGAGTGTGTTGCCGGGCAAATGTCATGTATTTTCCCACCATCTGTTTCTTTAAATAAAGGATTAAGATTTTGTGAACAGATAAAATAGAGAGATTAAATGTTGCTTACATGCTAATTAAATCCTTAATTATATCTATTCAGTATAATAGCAAGTGCCCAAAAAAGGGTTCATTTTAAGGATTTAGTAGGATAAGTAGGGCCAGGGAATGCAAAATCTGAGGGAATTCATTCTGACATTGAGACTTTTGAGTATAAGCATAAAGTCTGATCCACTTTACATCTAATTCTAGCCAACTAGACTTTCCATCTAAAAGGACAAGACAATCTAATGTGACAAAAAGCAACCATCCACGGTATCCAGTGTGTTTTATGTGCCATATAGGTGCAGGTTTATCTGAAATTAGTTTCAGCCTCAGACGTCATGTCCATGAATGTCTAATGTGCACAAAACCGAAGTGTTTTGAAGTCCTCATCTGACAGAATTAAAGGATTTCAGTGAGACATGTCTTGTTTTTTGTGCTTCAGCCTACATTTTTGTGAAACCACACTTCAACAGTTTTGACTGCAGATTCTAGATATGCTAATGTTACACAATAATGTTTGTTTCCTTTTGAACACTAATGATCATTTTTTATGTAGTTCTTTGCACAACAAAACTAAATAAATACCAAAAAACATCTATGATTTGTAATGGAAATACGTTTGCCTTATCTATTTATCTTCATATGCACAAGTTTTCCAGTGTGGTTGGTTTACTCAATAGCTCACTTTATACAGTGTTGTGATGCAGAGCGCTCAGGGTCGAGTCTAGTGATGCACGGTTCCACAAAAGAAATAAAAGCAATGTATAATCAAGGTAAAGAGTTGCATACAGTGCACTTTTTATCTTAAGTTTGTTTTGAAAACAATATTGGTTTGGTTTAGGGAAGGCTTTAGGTCAGTGGTTCGCTAGGGGATCTGTATGACAAGCCTTGGCTTCTTGTGGATGTGTACAAGTAATTTATTTCAAATTTGCGCATATTCACAACAAACAAAGGCGTAGTTTCATGACGCTGTGACTAAGTGTGGTATCATGGAAGTTGTGGTCTTCATTACATCCTATGGGACTCCTGCAGAAATCCTGTTGATGGATGAGCTAAAGCAGTGGTCTCAAACTCAATTCCTGGAGTGCCACAGCTCTGCAGCTTTTAGTTCCAACCACCTCCAACTCACACCTACTTAATAGTCTCTAGTCTTGAACACCTTGATTAGTTGGATCAGCTGTGTTTGATAAGGGTTGGAGCAAAACAGTGCAGAGCTACGGCCCTCCAGGAATCGAGTTTGAGACCCATGAACTAAAGTGTTCAACACTTATTATCATGGTAGTATGATGCAAAGTAATACTGAAAGCCATTGAAGTGAAACGAGACACTGAAGCAATGGCTGATGAGAGATTAATGTGATGTGGCATGAAAACAGCAGAGCTTTTATTATGCCACAGTCCACTGCCAACAGTTCTTCCACTCGTGATCATGTGGAGAAAAACAGCGCTGTTTTATTATACTAAATACATTTTAACACTCTGTTATATTGCTGCTCTGTGCTGTCTAATAAAATGCACAAAATTTGAAAGCATCTTTGGTGTTTGCCTGTTTTCTATAAAACAAACTGGAAATTGAGGGTGTATGATATCATTAGCATGACAAAAAGAACATGGTTTGTAGTTTTAGCCTGTAGTATTTCTCCGGATTTTAACATTCTTTGAAACATTTGAGATAATGATAAGTCAGCAAAGTATAAAACACTGTTCTAGTTGCTTTGGGATATTTTATTGAACAAAATCGTACATATTGTGCCTTTAATATAAATCGATAAGAAAATAAAAGCTATTCATAGAACACAAATCTAAACAAATTGCCTTTCAATATTGAGGTTAATCAAAAACGATCTCTCAGTAAAAATTTGCCATTCATTTTAGCTTGTTTATATGAATATGAGTCTTTAAACTCTTTTATCATGACATATGAACCGGATGAGATACCGAGCATGTTTACTATAAACACAGAGCAGATAATGTGAAACAAGTCACGCTCTATGCTAAATATGTTGCTAGGTCATAGTGTTCTGCTAAAAAACTAGCGTTTATTGCAGTGAGAAACTGTGATTTTGAAGCGTCTGAGGTATGATTCTTAGGCAGGGCGTACTAGATACAGCAAAAGACATTTCAGAGATTACTTGAAGAGATTCAATAATTCATGAGCAAGTATTGACCATCAGCTCATGAAAGCAGAAGACCAAAGCACTGGAACATGCATGACTCCACACACAGTTCATGAGTCAACACATCCAACACAACACCATCAGCTTCTGCGCAAAAACATCGGCCATCCGGATGTCGACACACACACACACGCATAACAATGCATACAAATGACACAAATAATATTCTTCACACTGTAGTCATGCATCTGAATCAAGATTATTTAAGTACACAAAAACTAAGACTATACTGGTCAAAAAAAAATTTTGTTAACTAAAAAATGTCACAATAAATCAAAAACTACAATTAAATTAAACTAACAACTATCAAAAATAATATGCATTTTCAGAATGAATAAGCACTCAATCTGTGGTGGAAAATTGGACTTGGGACTTTTTATAGAAGTACATGATAGAACATATAGAAAAAGCACATGATAATATACAAAAGAAATATTCTTCTTTTCTTCATTTGCCCAAAAAATGTAAAGTAGGCATGTTTAACTACATACATGATCTTTAATATGAAGAGGTTTGTCTGAATTCTTCATAATGTTTACTTTTATTCATTTGTATGGCTTTGGGTTCAGTGTGCGCACTAAAAAAAATTATTTTGCTGCTTGTTCAAACAACTTACTGTACTTAAAATGAGCTGAATCATCACAATTCTTCAGTTTTTTGTGAAAGCCTAATTGTTTTGTGTTCAAACCAGTTTAATTTGTAAAAACAATTAAGTTAACTTAATCGATTTGTGTTGGGACAACATAAAGGAATTGTGTGGAACCCAGAATTTTTTACAGTGTGTTCAAACTATTATTAATTTTTATTACTAAGAGCTTTGCACAAGAGTTAACGTAACCTGTGCAAACACTAAACATTGCTCTGGTCAACATTGGAAGTGTTCATTTAACTCTGCTAAATTACTAAACTGAAACTAAATAGAAATGTGTTCACAAAATAACAACTAAACTAAAATAAACCTAATAATGAACCGAACTCAAACTAATCTGAAATTTACAGCAAATGTTTAAAAATATCATCGAAATTAAAATTCATTCAAAAATGCAAAACTATATAATCTGAACACAAGCAGCATCAGACCACATGACCAAAAACTGTCCAGTCAACTGTGACAAATCTTCATCAAACTTTTAACAACCACCAAAAAAATGTGAATATTGACATTCCTTCCAGAACCACACTAATTATACATAATATACATTATTATATTTTATATATTATATTATATGTAAATATTTTTACAGTAAAACATCCAGAGATTAACACCTCAAGACTGCAGAGGCGTCAGTCCAGCTGATTTCTGTGCAAATTCTACTGAAGCTGCATTTAAAGTAGGTCAGACTGAGAAAGACTCTGAATAGAAAATGTCCCGGGTATTTCTGCACGACACTGTGCAGGTCTGCGGGAGAAAAAAAAAACTAGACCCGCAGCTAATGTCTCTCGATGAGATTAAACTAAATTCACGTCAGCACATCTTTATGGCAACAAACCCTCAGTGGATTATGTTTCGATGATATCCTAGATTAAATCAGATTTATCTGACTGCAGCCAAGTTATTATGCTTATTTTGAAATACACACGTCTTTAAATATCCGGTAATAGTATGACAAAGCATGTTACTGAGGCCAAATACATACGAATACAATGACATCATCATAACATGTAAGGCTCCACCCACGGGTGAGTAATGTAATAACCAAACGGCCTGAATGATATCGTATTTTTCTCTTCATTCTAACGGCCATATGTGATTTGTGTATACTAGAATAACTCATAAAGCAGTATTTTTATGTCACACTTGCTACAGTATATTCCAGAATCGTCATTGTTTTTGTAACGAGAACGATTTATCCAGAGCTGAGACAAAGACGAGTCTGTGTCTCTGGCTCCCTCTTTTGGACGACTGGAGAAATGCATCGTTACATGACGAACAATGAAAACAAAAGAACTGCACACGCCGTTAATTTCCCAAAGGGTGTTTTGGCAGCGAGTGTTCTAGACATGTTACTGATAATGCTTGTGAAACACCGAAAACACTATCAGCAGTATATTTTGCCCCTAGTTTATACCGTTTGAGTTGTTGATATTGCAGTTCAGATCTATATAGTGATCCGAATTCATATTTATATGTTGTCAAATTTGCATATATACGTACACATATATACGTGCTTTGAATATTTGCATATGTTGGCTTCTCTTCATAAAAAAAAAACATTGTATGACTGACTCAACATGTTTAACTGAGTTATAAAGTCCTGTTTTAGAGGAATTAATAATAGTGTAAATTAAATATTATAAATAGGGATAAAGATAAAATAAATGTTACACTCAAAATAAAAAATAAATAAATAGGGGTGGCGCAGTGGGTAGCGCTGTCGCCTCGCAGCAAGAAGGTCACTGGTTCGAGCCTCGGCTGGGTCAGTTGGCGTTTCTGTGTGGAGTTTGCATGTTCTCCCCGTGTTCGCGTGGGTTTCCTCCGGGTGCTCCGGTTTCCCCCACAGTCCAAAGACATGCGCTATAGGGTAATTGGGTAAGCTAAATTGTCCGTAGTGTATGTGTGTGAATAGGTGTGTATGGGTGTTTCCCAGTGATGTGTTACGGCTGGAAGGGCATCCGCTGCGTAGAACATATGCTGGATAAGTTGGCGGTTCATTCCGCTGTGGCGACCCCAGATTAATAAAAGGACTAAGTCGAAAAGAAAATGAATGAATGAATAAATAAATAAATATAAATAATTAAAATCAATCAATTATTTTCATATGGCTCAGAAAATAATGCATAGTATTAAAGCTATTCATTGCAAAGTTATTTTATAGTGCAAAAGGATGAATTAATATCATAAATAAATATACAATTATACTGCAAATGTGCTCAGTTGATACATTAAATAAGTTTTATGGCACCAAATGAATAATATAATTTAATTATTAATACTTGGTTACTGTGGCCAAATCCATATCAGAAATGGAAATATTATGAATAAAATAAAATAAAATGAAGTAAGATACTACAAATGGCACAATGAGTTAACTGGCAATAAATGAATAAATTAATAATTTATTAAATTTCTTTGGAATTCATTATGATTATTATTATTATAATTATTATTAATCGCTTGGGAAAAACACCATTGGAACTTTTATTTTTACGTGTGTATGACTTTTGAAGTACTGCAAAGTTTTAACCACTAGGGGGAAGCATTAACCAGGGAAAAACGAATAGTAGCGATCTTCTTTTAACAAAGAGGATGTGCTTAATAATAACTATAATAACAATAATAACTATAATAATAATAATAATAATAATAATAATAATAATAACTGACAAATAGTTCTAATTCAAAAGAAATAATCAAAGAAATAAGTGAAAATGAATGAAAACAGACTAAAATAACCACATCGGTGGTTCAGTCCAGCAAAGTGTCAGTTCTCTTACAGAAAGCATTAAACAATGGAAAGAGACACTTGATTAATGAGTCCGCAGGGGATTCTGACAGCCATTAGATATCTGGTGCTTCAAATCCGGACAGATTAAGTCAACATAAGTCAAATTATCCTCTTGACAACAGTCAGAGACGTCCGTGAGGAGCATCAATCACTGGAAATGCTTACCTAAGTATAAGCACTTTACACCACATTACCTCATCAGCAAAAACTGCTTACTGTAAGTAAAACAGCGCTTTCATCAGGTTTCATTATACTCATACATGCTACAGTCAGGAGAGTGTATTCAATTCTGCAAACTGCATATCTAGCATGTATTAAACACTTTTATTAAAAAATAATTTGGAAATTGAAAACCAGCTCTCAAATAAAAAAAAAGGGGAGAGAGAGATGGAGGGAGACAGAGACTGAATAATAGAGCATTTAACAGATGCAGAATACTGTGATAAAATACACTGGC
Organism: Danio jaintianensis; assembly: GCA_903798115.1. NCBI lineage: Eukaryota > Metazoa > Chordata > Actinopteri > Cypriniformes > Danionidae > Danio > Danio jaintianensis. The sequence goes on along the minus strand of CAIGQV010019950.1, from coordinate 2,099,607 downwards.
CAAAAAACACTACAGTATACCCTGCACAATTACACACAAAAAAGTATATGATGAAAAAGTCAGGCATATGTTTTTGTTACTTATTATAGGTTAATCGGGTTTCAACTTAATTTTTTTAAGTTATTCAGAATTTCAACTCGATTTTTTAAGTCTGTTTAAGTGTGGTTTATTTATAAACTAATTTCGAGAGGATCATGTACTTGTGATTGATCACGGCTGGTCCCGCATCAGCTACACATAATGCGCCAATCAGACGAATCCTTTCACCTCAGTCATCTTCGTCTTGAAGAATCCTCCCTTCCACCCCTACTCCTCCACCTTTTTCCAAATAGGGCGGCCCGGCGGCCCAGTGGTTAGCACTGTTGCCTCACAGCAAGAATGTCACTGGTTCGAGTCCTCACTGGGCCGGTCGGCGTTTCTGTGTGGAGTCTGCATGTTCTCCCCGTGCTTGTGTGGGTTTTTCCTCCCACCATCCACAGACATACAATACAATACAATATAAGTAAATTGACTAATCCAAAGTGGCATCATAGACAAACTCTTAGTCAGCTATATCTCATAGCAATTCTTAACTCATTAACCATAACAAGCAGGGGAGTTCTCGAGACCTACCTGAGCTCAAACTCCCCTCTTGCCCTTCAAATGGAAGGGAGCCCCGGGCTCGAGGATCTTTTGAGCTCAGGGCTCTCTCCCAGGACAGCCGTGTGAACTCTTGAATTGATGTTAAGTTAAAATTACTTGACATTTTAACTGCCCAACCAATAAAAAAATTGGATTGCATTTTTTAACTCCTAATGTCGCTAGTTAACACACTCAATGCATTTTTTTTTCAACATATCCCATAATTTCTTAAATATCAACCTCTACCAAATGTTGGTTTATGGTAAAAGTACCAGAATTAATACATATACTATGAAAAATCTGAAAATATGAAGTGTAAGACCAATTTATTAAAAAACAATCAAAATAAATAATTTTTGAATTATGCCATAAAATTTCAGATTCTCATTTAACATGTTTTCTTGTTTTTTTTTACAATAAAACCCAAATCACGTATCCCCCACAAGTCCAAAGACATGCGCTATAGGTGAATTGGGTAAGCTAAATTGTCTGTAGTGTACGTGTGTGAATGAGAGTGTATGGATGTTTCCCAGTGATGGGTTGCAGCTGGAAGGGCATCCGGTGTGTAAAACACGTGCTGGATAAGTTGGCGGTTCATTCCGCCATTCCGCTGTGGCGACCCCTGATTAATAAAGGGACTAAGCCGAAAAGAAAATGAATGAATGACTACACTATAAAGTGTTATTATATATATATATATATATATATATATATATATATATATA
>CAIGQV010019950.1:2046163-2066288 GCA_903798115.1 Danio jaintianensis | reverse complement strand
TGAACCACACCAAAGTACTTGAGTTAATTTGTTACGGTAATTCTATAGTTGGTATTGGTAACACAACAACTATATTAATATACTGTAAATAAATGACCCAATACTGCAGTTTTCAACAATTATATGGTGTAATATACTACAGTTCATCACAGTTTACTGTAGTAAAAAAGAATACTACAGTAAATAAAGTATGCTGCAGTATTTATTACAGTTTAGCAGTAAATACTACAGTACGATATAGCATCCATTAACATATAGTTGTGAATACTATAACATATACAGTACAATACACTTTACTATAGTATGGTTCAGAAACACTATAGTATTTACAATAAATTACTATATGAATCTTTCATGTGGACTGGATTTTTCAGTGAAAAACAGTAGCAATTAAGTTGCTTTTCCAAAGTCAGCACCTTAACAATGCTCTTGAGTGTACTAGCGAAAACTGCTCTGCTAGCATTAACTGCTACATACAGTAAACAGTCACTGTCTTTATGTTTGTGCTAAATTAAAGCTCTCAATTTCTGCCAGAGAGAGAAGATAACAGCATCTCAGTGATACCCGTGGTGAAAGCAGTGCAGTCTGACAGACATGTCTAGTCCTCACACACACGCACACACACACACACACACACACACACACACACACACAAACAATCACATATGCGCAGCTAAAGAGAGCTGTGCCAGTCTCTGTTAGCGTCCTCAAGAGAGTTTCTTCAACATGGCACTTGGTGGTATGGTCTTATCTTTCCAGAAGAGAGGAAGGTCAGCCGTCCAGCCCCTGACCTTTACAGCAGCACAAACCCATAAATGTAAGATACTAAGCCAAGCAAACTAAAATCAGGCCATAGTATGTGCTGTTTGCTCAGACTAGCATCACTACCATTATTGCTCTTTTGAACAAACCACAAATGCTAATTATTCACCTTTAGCATATAACTAATCTTGCAAAGGTTGCGCTACGGAGACATTCAATTCAATGCATGTTTATTTCTATAGCGCTTTTACAATGTAGATTGTGTCAAAGCAGCTTAACATAGAAGTTCTAGTAGATTTAAACTGTGTCAGTCCGGTTTTCCGAGTTGAAGTTTAGTTCAGTTCAGTGTGGTTTAAATTTCACTGCTGAAAGTCCAAACACTGAAGAGCAAATCCATCGATGCGCACCTCCATAACTACCAAACATAATGATACTGAGATTTCATGGCGAATCATGCTGAGATTATAGACTTTTAGACTTCAGGGGCTTTTTCACAGGAGGAACTTTTTTTAATCGTTCCTAGAACTACAGTACTAGGTGAAAAGCCCACTTTTCAAACTGTGCAACTGGGTAACTAGTGGTTTTAGGAACGCCTTTAGGGAAAACTGATACAGAGCAGCCAACCTTAGCTCATTGGAAATACACAATATTTTAGCAAAATGTAAAATACTTTGCTCCAGATATGTTTCATTGCACATTTCAGATGGCAAATTCCCTAGGGAGTGCTGTGTACATATTAGTGAATATGTTACTTACATTGTATTATATGTCAGATACTGCATCGCAAGTACACACTGTACAATGTGAGCTACCAAGCAAACTGACCACACCAGAAAAGCTATCTACATAGTGATAGATATGTGAGGCAAATGTATTCGATTATAATTCACAGCACCATTAACTTGTTTTGTGGTATTTATTTGGTGCAAGAAACTGCATGCAAATGACATTTTATTCATTGATATGTTTTTGTAAATATTATTAGTGTAAAAAGAAACAAAAGTTGTTGGTGCCACACTGCCAAACTAGTTTAATCAACACAATTCTTACGTTTTTTTGGGGGACAACTGAATTGTTTTATGTTTCATCCACTTAAATTTGTTAAGTTAAGTTAAGCGATTTGTGTTGGGACAACATGAAGGAATTGTGTGGAACAATTATATTATTTTATTTCCATAGGTTTCATTTTACTCTTTTAATTGCGATAATTATACGTCTTTCATTCTGGGTTGATTTTGTTGAATGCCATGCTTTATGTTGCTGTCGGCAGGCTTACATTACTTCAAACTCCCTAGTAGTGTCATGTAAATGCAACCGAGAAAGTGGCTCAGGGGTAAATTAGTTCTTAAGGAAAAGTTCCCATGACTGAGTTCCTATAACTACCCAATGCAAAAGCCCTTTAAAGCGATAGTTCACCCAAAAATTTTAATTCTGTCATTATTTACTCATCCTACACTTGTTTAAAACTTTTTTTTATCTTCTTTTGTGTTCTACAGAAGAAAGAAACGTATCAAATTTGGAGCCACTTGAGGGTGAGTAAATAGGGAATCATTTTTAATTTTTGGGTGAACTATCCCTTTAAGACTAAAGCAAGTACCCAGAAAAACAAAAACACCTTAGCAACCACCTGCCAAGCAATCTAATCCCTGGAAACTACACAGAATATATTACCAACAATCTACTGTATAACTGGTAAATGATTAATTGGATTTTTTTAGTTAAGCAGTTGCAAACAATTTAGACTGAATTTAAACAAACAAAGTTGAACATTACTCAATTTAATTTGTTTGTTTAAATTCAGCCCATATAAATTGCCCATAAAAATCCAATGAATCATATTTTTCAGTGTATAGTAATGTCAAAAAAACCTAGCAACCACCCAGAGCCCCCGACCCCCAAAAACACACTTAAGCAACACCCTAGAAACCACTTGGCAATGCCCTAGCAATCATCTGGAACACTTTTAACATTGCACAAATGTCACAAATCTCTTTCATGATAAAAAAAAAACTATAAATATATATATAACAGTTGCTATGCACTTAAATACTTTTTTCCTGCACCATCTAAGTAGAAGAGTAACATCCATGCGGAACCCTGTCGTTTGGCAGTGAAGTCTGCTGTTATAGCAGAAATTTGTTATGAAATTTGGACCTGCTGATTTAACTGAGTGAACAGGCCAGAGAAGCGCTGCAGCTTCATTCTGTTCCTGTGATCCGAAGCCAAATTCAGTATTAGGAACACTGTTGGGCTCAGCAGAACTCAATATGGTTTGTCAAAATGAGCATTCTGGCTGTAACTCGTGTATTAATTTTATTGCAGCAGGTATTGAATGATTTTTTTTGTTTTTTATGATAAATTACAACAATTATAAATTACATCACTATAATTTTCTCAATCAGCATTCCAACAATGCAAACAAAAAGCAATATGTGGCAAATCAGTTCCCATATTTAGAAAAAAGTTTCAGAATATTACGGATGTCGTATGAGGCCATGCATTAAATATTTTTTTGGTCTTGTTTTCTCGTGATCACGACTTAAATATCTCAAGATCTTGACAACTCGTTTTCTTGTGATGACAACTTTTATTTTCTCATGATCTCGATATAACAAATAGTCTTGTGATTCAAATTTTTCAGCTTTTATTTATTTATTTATTAACTATTATTATTATTATTATTATTATTATTATTATTATCTGACCAGTGTATCACCAAGCTACACTTATAACATAATACAGCAATTGTAGCTGTAGTATAACAGCATTAAATGCATTAATCAGCATGTAATAATATCATATGAGCACAAACGCCCGTATTCATGACTATATTTATGTATATTCATGATTGTATTTGTGTACATAATTATATATTATTTACATTAATAATCCAACACTGTTTATACCATTTTAGAGCAAAGATTCTGAAGCGAGATATGAAATATTGTATAGCCTACTGCACATTTACTTTACTTCTAATCTAAGACATCATCTTATGCCAAATAAGCAGAAAAAAAATTGTCGTTAACTTGAGAAAAAGACTTTTGTTATGTCAAAATAACTACAAAATGAAGTCGTGATAACGAGAAAACAACTTTTGATATGTCGAGATCATAATAATAATTAAGTCAACCCAGGCTCATTGGAAATATGTGCCCAGGACTACATTTTTGAGAAAATATCGACAAATATGTATACTGGACTACGTTGTCTTACAGTTTTTGTTGTCACAAATCCACTAGAGGTCGCCATTTACATTTTTGACAAGCTAAAATATGCTACTGGGGCACCTTTTCTCATTCGTGCCATTTCTTGAAAATCCACCAAATGCTGCTGTGCTTACATTAGTGTGAAAATTAATATCTTTCTTGTACACATAATCAGCTTGATATCGACTAACCCACACACCCCCTTCCCTAAACCCAACCGATAGTGTTTTCAAAAGCAAACTAGAAAAGAAAAGCCATCGCGGCCATGTGCTTTTACCGCAACCACATGTGCTTTTTTGAGTTTCGTTTTACCTGGATCTGGAACCATTCTTTGCCAGACTCAAACCCCAGTCCCGTTCTACTCTGCATTTCAAGTCTGGCGCCATACGTGGCGAGCTACCGAGTAAACCAGTCATGCTGGAAAAGCAGTCCATACGGAGGTAAGCAGTCGGCGGTACCACCCCATAGTGCTCGTTTTACACATAAAATGAAGCCATTTGCACCCGCAAGCACATATTTCTCGGTTCTCAAAAATGTACACCAGGGCACATTTTCCCAATGAGCCTGTGTTGAATTAAGTCATGATCACAAGAAAAAAAGAAAGAAATAATTAATAATACATAGCATCAAAGGACTTCCGTAGAATATACTGGTCAAAAACAAAAATTGAAGATAACTAATTTATTGGGTGGGTGAACTGGTGGTTTTCCACAGGTTTTCTGTTAGCTTTGCATTGAAAGCAGCATCTCCAGAAGCCTGGGAAACCGTATTTCTCCAGACTATCTCTGGTCTTTCAATTGTGATGAAAGTATCAGGTTCCGCGGATATCAGAGAGCCTGGGAAACAGAACGCTTGAGGGCAAGTTCCGTCATGAATGTCGATGGACATTCCAACTAGGATTACAGGATCAAAATCTGGAAAGCCACAGTTTGTTGGGAATGTTTTACAGCTACCCCAACAGAAGAGTGCAAAATATGAGCTGGAAGGAGTGGGAATGCTGGAAATGATGGCCACCGATATTTGTCAATGTTTTTTGACATTGCATTCATCTGGCTTGTAACTTAATTCCTCAGAAAGCCACGACTCTAGACAAAGATGCCTATATGATATACTCCACAATGAAAGGCTTGTACTTCGCCCTTTGATGCACACTTTGTATGATGCTTTGTGGCTGAAGCCTCCTGAAAAGTCCGCCCTGAATGACCAATATTGATCAGCTCTCTGGAGTGATGTCTGAAAATGCATTAGATGATTCACTTCTGCATTGTATTGATGGACATATTCTGATGATTAATATCAAGACATGTTTTGTCCATGTCAAGTGGGATGAGATACAAATGATTGTCTGTTCAATCTCCAGTGCAATTTTTTGTCAAGACAGGACAGACTTCAGCTTATAGTTTTATGAACTCTAAGGTATGTGTATATGATACAGTATGTGACCAATGGTGAAAGTCAATATTTCTGATCTTGGAAAGATGGGTATTAACCTAATATGATTAAAGGAATAGTTCAAACAAAAAAATGACATTATTTACCCATCTTCCACTTCCTCCAGCTTTGTTTGAATTTCATTCTTATGTTGAACACAAAGGATGATATTCTGAAGAATGTTGGGGGGAAAACAAACAGCAATTGGCTTCCATTGTTTTTTATCCTGAATGTCAATGGCTGGATGCCAATATGCTTCAGAATATCTTTATTTGTAAAGAAAGAAAGTCTGGAAAGTTTAGAATGAATGTGTATAAATGAAGGGGACTTGGGTGAAAAAATTGGGTGAAATGTTCCTTTAATATTAACTATTAAACTAATCTAAAGAAAGTCAAGTTTTACTAGGTTTTGTTTTCTAGAACAATTTTTTTCCTTGTAAACTCACTCTTGTTTCTTATTCAGATTTCAATAAAATTGCTAATTCGTTCCTACAATTGCACAATTACCAAACAACTCACAAGAATTCACAAGAGCTAGAACAACAACTTCCTGTTCTGCAGAGTCAACCTCATTTTAAAGTCTTTTTTTTTCGGTGGTTTCCAACAGCTGTAAAGCTTCACTATCATTCAATTAAATATCCAAGCTGGACATCAGACTAAAGCATGAAATGTGCTCAGATATCAAGCTCTGTGGTCAACAGTGAATAGACAGAAGCCCAAAACATACAGGAGATACATAAGATTCACCATTATTGGATGAAATCATTTTCTACAGTGTTGAAATATGATTCATCCTCTGTAGGATGTGCTAAATGCAATAACCGCTCCAAGAAATCATCTGAGAACATCAAGATAAACAGAATAATCTCTCTGTCTACTTGGCATAACAACGCATTTGCTGTCATTTTTCAGAATTGGATTTGATTAGGTATGACCAGTGTTGGGGAAAGTTACTTTTGAAAGTAGTGCATTACAATATTGAGTTACTCCCCCTAAAAAAGTAACTAATTGCGTTGCTTAGTTACTTTTTATGGAAAGTAATGCGTTATATTACTTTTGAGTTACTTTTGCGTTACTTTTCCTTACCTGGCTGAGGTTGGATCTCTTTCAGAACTTGCAGGTGTTTTTACACCCTTTTTATAGAGAAGCTCTGCATTTAACAACCACCGATATAACCTACACCTTCATTTTACTTTAAAAAAAATGTAGGATAAACTTATATTTTGAGAACTTTCTGAGCCCAGAGCTATACATGCTGTATATACAGATTAATGAAAGCATGTAAAGTAATGTGTTTGCTACTTTTGTACGTTTTGTGTTATTAGTCAAGTAAATTCACTGTCCATTGAGATAAAGACTGCAATAAAGTCTAAGAGTAGGCTACAAACATGAAAGAATTTATATTAAGGCAAAAACAGAATTTAAACCTTTAAAATAAAGTAAAGGTCACTGGTTCGAGCCTCGGCTGGGTCCGTTGACATTTCTGTGTGGAGTTTGCATGTTCTCCCCGTGTTCGTGTGGGTTTCCTCCAGATGCTCCGGTTTCCCCCACAGTCCGAAGACATGCACTATAGGTGAATTGGGTAAGCTAAATTGTCCGTAGTGTATGTGTGTGAATGGGACTGTATGGGTGTTTCCCAGTGATGGGTTGCAGCTGGAAGGGCATGCGCTGCGTAAAACATATGCTGGATGAGTTGTCGGTTTATTCCACTGTGGCGACCCCTGATTAATAAAGGGACTAAGCCGAAAAGAAAATGAATGAATGAATGAACGAATAACAAAATGAACAGTAAGACAATAAAAAAAATCCGAAATCAAAATAAATCTTTGAGCTTTATACATTGAATAAATTGCTTCACGTGGCCTTAACAAATGTGTAAGTAGTTTCCCAAAAGAGAAAAAAATCTTACTATAATACAAAAAGTGGTCGCTTTTACAGTAGACAGTGGCTGCACCTCCTCAACAATAAACGCAATAACCATTTTTAAAATTTAGTCAAATTAATTGTTTTACCTGGAAATTGCGAACTGATGTCAATCATTTGTTGTTTAGCTGGAGGTATTCGATGTCGTGTTTCTTGCAGTTGTCAAGAGTTTTATTTACACATAATCTACACTTAACGACAATCCACTTCTTTACTTCGATGAGTTCAAAATAACAAAAATCCATTGCAAAAATGTAAGTCTCCGGCCTGCCATTGTTTCTGTTTCTAACTGTCTGTAGTGATGACGGGCGATTCGCTAATGAATCATTTGTTTTAACCTGATCTTCTAAGTGAATCGGTCGAACCAGTTCTTCAATTTTAACTGAGTCGGCGTGAAACGGTTGCATCTTCAGTAGGCTAAATACTTTATTACTTACTTTTTAACATTAACATACCGGATACCCCCTCGAAATAAACTAATATCCTGAGTTATTCAGTTACTAGAACAGTACACTGACTCACCTGCTGTGAAAAAAGAAACCTGATGATGATGATGATGGGTGCGAGCCGACTGTCTGTTCCCTCGCAGCACGCTCTCTCATTGAGTGTGTGATTCAACCTGACTAAGGTCATTTTCTATTCCACAATATATTTTGTAAAAGCCAATTAAGCAAGGTAAAAAGTAACTCGCATTACATTTTTTTTTTAACTAACTAATATTATTTATTTTTAAAAGTAATGCGTTACTTTACTCGTTACTTTAGAAAAGTAATATTATTATGTAACGCGCGTTACTTATAACGCGTTACCCCCAACACTGGGTATGACATTCTTTGAAGTCAGTAGTTAACACTGCATTACTGATATTTTACTATACATTTTTCCTCACAGAATATCTAATTTTGTGCTAACTGAATTTGAGTCGTGGGAGTCTTTGACAAGCATCTTTGTCTACAGTATGCATGGCATCTGTGGAAGCTCAACTCTTCCTGTGATTTCCACACCGCCGGACGACTCGGATTTGCCAAGGCTCACTTCCTGAATGATTCTCCAATTAGAGTGGCACATCCAGATTATCTTTCAACTACACTGTAAATGTCAACCCTGCATGGGTTCATGTCGAGGTCCACAGGAAGTAGGAGTCATTTAACCCCATCTTCTATCACCAAGAGTTTCCTTTCAGTCAGGTTTACAGTAGCCCTATAGCACATTTTAGGCATAATGATCACTTCACAGCAATAGCGATCTAATTTTAAAATAGTCAGCCAGGCTTTAGTTACAAACAGCATGTTGAAAACAAGGTATCAAGTTGACGTGACATTGACAATTAAAGGGATAGTTCACCCAAAAATTACTCAGTCTTGACTTTGTTCTAAACCAGTTTGAGACATTTCAGACATTTGACATTGACATTTCAAAGCAATGACACATTTTATACATACCCTATATTGAAATACATTTCTAAAACGTTTAATTGTTTCTTAAGCATTTGCAATGGACAAATTTAACCCTCTTTAGTTGAAAAAAAATTATAAACCAGTATTATAATTATATGAGTTTCTCTAAATTTATACCATATGCTGTCATGAACTAATTTCTGAATTCATTTTTAATCTTATCTTGATAAATGGTGAATGTTCTTCTACTTTTGTTCTGTAAGACATAAATTGCTATAGTAGTATTTAAGGCAAATATGTTATAGGTAACTAATTAAATTACCTAAAATTAAAAAGTAATCCCTTACTTTACACTTTCAACTCTTATTGAGCCCCACAGGTGCTGTTGGCTTATTGATCTGAAGGGGATTCTTCCTTTGGGTGTGAGAGGGCCTGGGTTTAAGTTCTGGATGATCTGGATGGTATAGTGTTGATTTGACATATGCTGCCAGAACTGTGAAAGCATACCACAAGTTAAGGTCATGGACTTATCAGGTTCTAATGACACTTGATGGTGAATGTTCCAGGGTTGTGTGTCATTCAGGTTTGTGAATGTCTTTTCATTTCATAAATTTGAACTGTAGTAGCAGACAGGAAACAGAACTGCAGTTTGAAGAAGACTGATGGTTGTTCAATGGTTATTTTGAATCCTACATAAAATATTATAGCTTATACTATAATTTATACTATAGTGTTTTGAACTACACTATAGTAGTAAAGTACCTAAATTAATCTTCCTTAATTAATAGTTGATAATACAACAACTATAGTTTCCCCCAATTTCTGTTTAACGGAAAGAAGATTTTTTTCAACACATTTCCAAACATAATAGTTTTAATAGGGGAGAGCGGAGATGAAAGTACCATTTTTCATAAAAACCTCATTTTAAAAGACAATGTTTTTAGCAGAAATATTTTTTTGCTGTGGTTACTAACTCACAAGTCTAAAATCAGTTGTTACTTTGTATCAATGTAAAACAACTCAAATATAACTTCACTGCAAACAAAAGTTGCACATTGTTACTTTTGACTCCATCAGCAGGGACGAAAGTAACACACGGGTGGGTCAAAAATAACACAAAAATATTTGCTAGATTTACTGGCTTAATCTTGTTTGTTTTAAATATATCTGACTATGACCTTGTTAATTTTAACTGCAAACATATTTTGTCCTTTATTTTTGCACAAAATCTGTAAAATATTCAACTGCATTTTCATTTTAAATTTCAGTTCCATTAATTATTTAAAAAGCAATCCAGCAATGCAAAATTTTCAAACATTTTTGAATGTTTTTTATTATTATTGGTATTATGCATTAATTTTTTTAAACATCTGAATCCAAATACTGCAAACTCTAATGTGGAAGTGAAAAAACAAGCTATGGCTATTAGCAGTGGGACATAAATAACAGAGTTACTTTCATCCCCACAGGAACTGTTGCCATTTAAACCTGATTTACTTTTAAACATTTCAAACTCAAGGATGTGTTATTGCACTAAATAACCTGTAGATTGATCATTACTGTGATGCATGAAAAGAGAAACACAACTTGTAATAAGAAAGAGAACCGCTACAATAATTTACTTTCCGCACTTATAAACTGAACTGAATGACATTTGGCAGCTCCATCAAGGGTTGCATGCTGAATGTGCTGTTAGAGCCTGGAAAGCAAATGTTGTCAGGGCTTCGAGAAAATAGCTTTGTTATTTTCGTCCCACGTTACTTTCGTCCCCGCTCTCCCCTAACTAATTTCTAATAACTGATTTATTTTATCTTTGCCATGATGACAGTACATAATATTTTACTAGATATTATTCAAAATACTAGTATTCAGCTTAAAGTGCAATTTAAAGGCTTAACTAGGTTAAATAGGCGAATTTGGGTAATTAGGAAAGTCATTGTATAACTATAGTTTGTTCTATAGACAATCTTAAGGGGGCTAATAATATTGACCTTAAAATGGTTTTTAAAAAATTAAAAACTGCTTTTATTTTAGCCCAAATAAAACAAATAAGACTTTCTCCAGAAGAAAAAATACTATAGGAAATACTGTGAAAAATTCCTTGCTCTGTAAAACATCATTTGGGAAATATTTGAAAAAGAAAAAAAAAAAAAAAAAAGAAAAAAATCGCAGGAGGGCTCATAATGTTGACTTCAACTGTACAACAAAGCAACGATGCTGTAATGATCATTTGCATTGGAAATACTAAATATAAAAGCAACGCTCCTTGTGCGATCAGCAGGGATTCCTGACTCAGTCATCTAAATGCAGCTTCCTCCGTTCCTCAGCAGGCCTCCGGTTGCCATGGCGACACCCATTACACACACCTGCCAATGCTTCAGGTTCCCCAGTGCCAGACACTCTCCGTCTATATCTCAAGATTCATGCTTATTCCCAGCCACTGACCCCAAAAGAAAAAGAAAAAAAACTCCCCCATGGTCTCCTTGACTCGGGAGCGGTGAAAAGGAAATGACACGTGGTAACAGCTTTGCATTGAATGTCTCAATCCGACGTGCATCTCTTGTGGATAAGTGTGCGCTAGCAACCATCTAACACCCTCCGTTTGCCTGTCTGAGACTCTCTCTCTGTTCCTGTGATTGTGATCCGGATCAGTACCGCACGGCCATTTTCTCTCCACCAACATGTGAAGAGGCATGAACAGCCATGTTGACTGTCTGAAATGAAAATTATATCACTACATCTGAATTATACAGCTCCTGAGAGCCAGAGAAAGACGCTGTGTTCGTTTTGCACATCCAGTTTTTTTTAGTGTTGTAAGTGATCTTCCTCATTTTGTTTGGAAAATGTTGTCTGCTGAAAAAAATAATAAAAACCTCATAGAATTAGTAACGGATTTAATAGTTATAATGGAAATTATATTGGCTTTATACAAAACCACAGTATACAGTTGTTGTCTGTATACTGTGCCTTCTATTGATGACATTAAAACCGATAAATCCTAAAGTAATTCATTCGTTCATTCATTTTCCTGCGGCTTAGTCCCTAATTTATCAGGGGTCGCCACAGCAGAATGAACTGTCAACTAATGGCAAATGTTTTACACAGCGGATGCTTATCCAGTTGCAACCCAGCACCATCAATCCTAAAGTAATCCCGTGTGTCCTATTTACACTAGAAACCATTAAAAACTTCTATGATTTCTACTGTTTTTTGTTTGTTTGTTTTTTACACTGGCAAAGAGACATTAGCTGTTTCCATCCAAAGATGCTAATTAGATTTATATGCAAAACTTTAATATCGCATAAAACATTTGCGAATAAAGGACTATAACTCTATTCAGTGAGTCAAAGAGAACAAAATCGTCACTGATAAACTGCCGCCAAATATACGCCAGTCACGATATTGGAATTCGGTACCAATCGGTACTGTCGATCAGTGGATTTGTCTATAAGCTGATACGAGCAATCCACTGATGAATCGTGGCTTTAAAATGCTCCAGTGTCCCTGTATCTGTGGTGACACTCAATGAACAGCGGTGAGTTCGGTGAACTGATGACCTTCACAGCCAATCACAGTCATTTCTGTTGAGAACGTCATGGTTACGTCCGTAACCCACGTTCCCCGAATAAGGGAACGGAGACATGCGTCTGGAACAGACTATGGGAGTACGTCAGACGACCAATCACTCTGAAGAGTAAGAAAACGGGCCAATGAAATGCCAAATTGCATTGGCAGAGCTCTGCTCCACAGCTGGCAGCAATGAGCTATCAGCGCTATATAAGCTGCACGCTGTGGAGTGAGCCTCAGAATTTGCCTGCTGAAGAGCCGATCACTCAGCTAACAGCTGGAGACTCAGCTGCTCTGGCAGTGGAGACGCATGTCTCCGTTCCCTTATTCGGGGAACGTGGGTTACGGACGTAACCATGACGTTCCCCTTCATACGGGAACTTCAACATGCGTCTGGAACAGACTATGGGAGACTGTATGGAAAACGCCACAGCAGCTAAGCCCGTCACGCTCCTGATGTGAAGTTTGCCAAGCATAGCGTGAGCGCACAAGCATCACCAAGAGCGCAACCTTCCAACGTCCCCTAGGCCCTTAATTACCATTACATGGGAATAATTACAATTTAGATCGGGGGTTGTAAATGTGCTTTTACCTAGCTAATATAGTCTAGGGATTTTAGAGATACGACAGTACGTTGGGAAAGCGTGCCAGTCCCCGAAGAGGGAGGACGCTGCGGAGGCCACCTGCTACCCAAGAGGGGAGACTTGATGGCAATAAGGACATATGGACTAGCCCTATGGAGGGGGAGTGCTACATATGATAAGCTGGTTAGCGGGTAGGGAAGACACGGGTCCGCCTGGTCAGGGGGAACACTCCGTGGCTGAATAAGCATATGGGATCGCCATCGGGGACCGCGCATAGCTGGCACCGAACCTCAGCATGTGGGTAGACCAAGAGTGGGCATACCAGACATCACACTGAGCCAGGCACCCGGCTCCTCCGCTGAGTCGGGTGCTGGGGGCCTCGGAGGAATTCTCTAGGGTTCGCCAAGCGGGAAACTTACTAGCAGAATAGAAAAGGCGCACATATCTCCGGGTTAGGGAGCATGGCGCAGCAAGCGTTTTTGACACCGAGATTAATTTCGTCCCGATTGACCGGAGTGACCCAGTAATCGGGAGGAAACCGACTCCACTCGAGGATTATAAAATCCTGTGAATGTGTAAGGTGTCGCCCAGCCGGCAGCTCTCATAATCTGTTAAGAGGCGCTGCGTACTCACGCCGAAAAGGAGGCACCGCTTTTTTTTTGTGCACCGCTTTTTAGAGTGTGCTCTCTCTCCCGGGGGACACAGCTTGCCCTGGCATAAGGCGAGGGCAATGGCATAACTATAAATGGACCAACCTCTGCTTTGATACGGCACTTCCCTTCTGCCGATCATAACAGAAAAGAGCTGCTTAAAGACGTATGCTCTACGTGTCACATTAAGCGCAGTGCGCGGACATACAATAAAAGGGCTGGGTCTGCCTCCTCCGCAGACAGCGCTTGCAGGCTCACTACCACTTTTAATATAAAAAAGGGGTGGTAGGAACCTTGGCACAAGCTGAACCGGGGTCTCAGGTAAACGTGAGAGTAGGCCGGTCCATATTCCTGGCACGATTCGCTGACCGAAAATGCCACCGGAATCCTAACCCTCCTGCTGATACCAACGCGACCAGCAGAGCTGCCTTCATGGACAGAAAACTTATAGATACTGAGTCGAGTGGCTCAACGGACCTAATCATAACCGCTGGGGCTAGAGAGATCCCGAGAGGGCAAGAGAGGGGATGGAATTAACCATCTCGCGCCACGCACCTCTGAGGAACCGGCTGATAAGGTTATGCTTTCCCAGCGCGCTACCATCCGCCGCCACAGAGAGCGGGGATGGCAGCATGCCAAACCTTCAGTCTGGAGGGTGACAGCCTGCGCTCCAGTTATCCTAAAGGAAGAAAACACAACACTAATCTGGCATGTCCGGGGTTCTTCTCAGAGAGAAGAGCTCCACACAACGAATAGACTCCACTACAGGACATAGGCTTGCCTATACAGGGTGCTCTAGCCTGAGTGACGGTGTTAACCATCTACTGATAGGTCACCTAAGTCTACCGCGCTCTGTCTAGAAACCCTCAGTGAGGGTTCCAGAACGCTGCGCGGGTGCCAGAGGGTGCCCGTCCCAGAAAAAGGAGTACTTCTTCCGGGGAATTCGTCAGGGAGGGCCATCACGAGGAGTGTGAGTCTGGAACTCGGGTCCGGTTGGGCCAAGGAGGCGCAACGAGCGAGACCCGCACCTCGTCTCCCCGACCTTGCACAGAGTCTGCGCGCGCAGGCTCACTGGGGAAAACACATATTGCGTAAACCCGGGGCCAGCTGAGAGCCAGCGCATCCATGCAGAGCAGGGAAAGCAGCTGGCGAAGGGCCGCTCGGGAGAAGCGGCAGGATGTCCTGGGCCTCTCTGAAGCGTGCCCATAACGGCTGGACTGCGGGGTGGAGTCTCCATTCTCCCAGAAACGTAACTGTCGTGAGAGCATGTAAGCTGGCACGGTAGAGCTCGTATGGGATATGAACGGCGCGCAGCCATTAAGCCGCATGACTCCGGAGGAGCAGATGGCGAGCGAGCTGAGACATGCGGCGGTAGCGCACATCAGCCAAACGGCTGACGTGCGCTATCGCAGCTATGCTGGCCGTCCTAACCAACACATGTGCCCCCTCCCGTACCGGTAGGAACCGGCGGAGAGGGAGAACACTGCCAACAACTCTAGGCAATTGAATGCCAACGCAACCGAAGTCCGATTTACAAACCTGCGGCTGCATGCTCGAAATACACAGCCCACCAGCCCGTACTGGAAGCATCCGTCAGAATGACAGCATGACTGGACACTTGTTCTAAGGGCACCCAGGCCCGTAGAAGGCAAGGTCCATCCAGGGGCTGAAGGTGCGGAGACACAGCGTAGTGATGGACATCCGGTGCGTCTCCGCGCGCCATGCCATCTGGGGACCCGATCGCGAAGCTAGCGCTGAAGTGGTCTCATATGAACAATTGAGCAGCGTGATAGCGGCTACAAATGTCATATGCCCCAGGAGCCTCTGAAAAACTTCAGTGAAACCACTATAACTGCCGAATTAAACGGACAGGGCAGCACTAGCCCAGCGCTAAAAGCGCACCGTGATGGAGACCGGGTCCAGCTCCAACCCGAGATGAGAGAAGCTCTGCCCAGGGGAGAGCTTGCCCATTCTCGGTTGACCTGAAACCCCAACAGGCCGAGGTGCCAGAGCACCAGGTCCCTATGCATAATCGACTAATTCAAGGTCTGAAAAAATTCAGTCAAAGAATAATCAAAAATGCAGATGCGCGTGCGTCAAAGAGACACAGGGCATCCTCCACGCATGGAACAGGGAGAGCCCGAGGGGGAGGACCATTTACTGCCATGCTCGGGCCCGTCGCACTTTAGGAGGGAGAGAGCGAGACATGGAGTGAGCGTCCTTCAGGTCTATAGCTGCAACCAATCCCGCAGACGGACGCACTGGGGGATGCGTTTCTGCATGAGCACCCTGATCAGCATCCTGAACGGATGACAGATCAAAATGCGCAGATAGGATTGGTATAACCCACCGCTCTTCTTCGGCACGATGAAGTACGGGCTGTAAAACCCACACTTCATCTCGGCTGGAGGGACCTGCTCGATTGCATCCTTCGCCAGGAGGACAGCAATCTCCTCTCGCAAGACAGGGGCGCTCTCGGGGGAAACCCTCGTAGTATGAACACCCGTGAACCTGGGAGGGCGGATAGCGAATTGAATCGCAAGCCGAGTCTAATCGTCCGCATGAGCCACCGCGACGGGCTGGGCAGCGCTAACCAGGCTGGCAGAGCCCGCGCTAATGGCACCATCGGACTGATCAATGACATGCCAACGGAGGGGCAGCTCGGGAGGGGAGTGCTCACCCCGGGAAGCAGAGCGGCCCGAGGAAGAGCTGAAAATAAGAGAGAATCTCTTACCTTCCTCCCAGGATCCCGCGGAGAGGCTGGAGGTGCGAGAAAGGAGATCATCCTCTGGCGCCCTCAAAGCCTGTGGCGAAGTGGACCAAAGGTGAGAGCTGGAAGGCAGTGCGTCCCATGCTGGCAGCAATTGGGCTTCCACACCCAGAGGGAGGAAAAGCCGCTCTCTTCGGATCGCTACATTCGTTCGCGCGGGAGTGTAACGGGCTGTGACGGCGGAGCATTTTGGAGCAGCGGGAAGAGCGCTCTCGGCGAAGAACAGCCAGCGCGGACGGGTCCGGTGGGGGAGCAGTTTTCCGAGCCCACCAGGAGATGACCCGCTCCATCGCGCACGGCTGATCTCTCACCACCGAGGACTCCTGGGTAAAGTCCCCGACAGTGTCGCCGAGTAGGCCTGCCTGGGATATGGGCACACCAAGAAAGCGTACTTTGTCGGTGCGGCGCATATCTGCCAGGGTAAGCCAAGGGTGGCATTTCCGGACCACTGTGTGGCCATCGTCCTCCCCAGGGCACGGGCGGCCGACTTGAAGGTCATGAGAGCATAGTCGACCACCGTGCGGTGCTTACGCATAAGCCTGGGGAAGAACCGCCCCTGTGCAGCACAGCAGGTGCTGTGGTGCAGGGCAGAAGCGGCCTGGTCCGCAACGGTGTGGGCTCTGGCCATGAGAGACACAGAAAACCCACCCGCCTTGGACGGGGGTCTCAGCTTACCCCTCCAGGTGGCGGCCAACCACCTGAGGAATAGCTTCATACCCACTGGCCGCCTCGCCATCAGGGAAGGTGAAGGCGGAAGCGCACGAGGACCGGGCAGAGAAAAACGCCCTCTATGCCAGCGTGCGCTCGCTGTGCGCCCCTGGGAAGAAGTGGACGGGAACTGGAAGATTCAGCTCGCACGCCACACCTCTAGTCGGTCCGGCGGTGAGACTGGGGGACAAGCCATCTCCAGCCACACCGCCGAAGCAGCCCAGGAAGCGCAGCCATCATGTCTGATTCGAGAACCGTGACTACGCATTGCACCCCGTAGGATGGAAGCGAGCCCGGTCTGTCATCTGAGCATGACAGCTCGCCCTCCGATGTCGCGATGGACATCTGATCTCCGGTGTCATCAAGCGGAAGCGCGGGCATCCCGGGGGATGAACCGCACCACCACTCGAAGCTTGGATGGAGCGTGCTGTGGAGGAGTGGGGGGTCCGCGGGCCCGGAGGCGACGGATAAGCCCCCAGTGTAATCCTCAGATCTGCCCGTGTGCTAACCGCTTTCATGGGGAGCAACAGGGGTGGCTTGGAAGCCGCGATCTCAGCTGTGCAACAGCCATGCCCTCACAGTGAGAGCATGAGCTGTCCGCGAGCACCGCATCAACATGCTGGACCCCCAGACATGTGATGCAATACCCGTGCCCATCATCCGGAGATAGGAACCACCGCATCCAGAAACGCACAGTCAGAACAGCATCTTGAAAAAGACGTGTTGATTGACTGTGTTGCTCTCTTAGGGAATCTGCTCTTTTAGTGTGAAACTGCTCTTTTATGAACACCAGCGAAACGCCCAGGGGACAGGAAGCCCAGATCAACTGCCGCTGTCGCGTCATCTCCCGCACCGGTGAGTAAACTGGTTTCAGTTTTGAAATCAGGTTGGCAGATAGAGTCTTCAGTCTTGTGAGAGGGTCTGAAGCAAATAAATTCTGAGGCTCACTCCACAGCGTGCAGCTTATATAGCGCTGATAGCTCATTGCTGCCAGCTGTGGAGCAGAGCTCTGCCAATGCAATTTGGCATTTCATTGGCCCGTTTTCTTACTCTTCAGAGTGATTGGTCGTCTGACGTACTCCCATAGTCTGTTCCAGACGCATGTTGAAGTTCCCGTATGAAGGGGAACACAATGAACACAATGGAAAATCAGCGGTGTTTAAGAACGTGCTCAACAGCGTTCAAATAGAAATGGACGTTTTTAAATTTTCAGTATCGATTGGTACCAATTTCCAGTATCGTGACAAACCTAATATATATATATATAATGTAATTTGCTATGGTACACTGTAAATAGTAATTTGTTAAGTTTACTTATGCCGAGTTCAGACTGCATGATTTTCAAAGTAGATGTTTGATGATGTAAATTTTCAAAGCGACTCATCGGCAGATCGCATCTTTGATAGTTCACACTGTGTGATTGTTACTCACGTGAACGAGCACTGATTTGCCTGTTATTTTGGCCATTTGTCTGTGATTTCTCAAAACTTGTCGGTCGAGTCAAAATCGGGGCTAAAATCATGCAGTCTGAACTCTGCATTGTGCAAACTCGTTGCCTTAATTCCATTAAGCAATCTTAACTTAATAGGATCAAGTCTTATTTACTAAGGTAGTAAAAGTAATTATTAATTATGTTAAGTCACATTTACTTAGGCCATTTAAGTTTAGTTAACTTAACTGAAACTGTAATCTGAGGAATGGTGGTAGTAAAGTTTACTTAAAATACCATATAGGAGACGCCACGGTGGGCATTTTTCGTCTAATAAATTAATCAGAATTATAATAAATAAGCCTCAGAAGACAAAGACGAAACGCAATAAAAGCGTGCTGGCTTTTAGAGACCGTCTGAAAAAGTTTTGAGGTAATAAATGATCACTTTGATGACAGACTTTGGCTGAGGGATACTAGAATGACCAAAACAACATTTCAGATGTTTTATAATGTGGTCGGTCCGCTGGTTTGTCCATGAATGTGTCCTATTTTTATTATCACATGATCTTTCAAAACAGAATCACATGATATTTTTGATATTTTTTGTTTCCATCATACTTTACGCACATTTTTATGTGCATTTTAATAATTTATGTGCATCTTGATGTTTCCATTAATAATTTTGTTATGCGATATACCAAAATGTGCATTAAAATAGGTGGATGGAAACATACGTAGCTCTTGATAAAGCAAAGTTACAAACAATATCAGATGTGTACATTTGTTTTTATTTTCTCCTGCATATTACCCAGACAGACACCCATCCAAAACTGCTGTATTTGTATTCTAGCTAGCCATTTGTCAGGACAAAACGTCGCTCTAACTGTTGTTTTCTCTTCTTTTGTTTCTCCAAATCAGTTGGAAAAGATAATAGTCATTGACAGGGACGGGTCTAACCAGAAAATGAGCTTTGACAAACCTGCACGCTGTCTGATTTCCTGCTCTATTGAGCCCTCACAATACTACCAGCACACAAAGACAAACCCCTGCAAAGGTTCACGTCGCCCTAACAACCAATTACTCCTTAAATGGACCCATTCAACCCCCTAAATACTCTAGCTGAGAATTCCCCACCTCGGAGTATTAGCATTATCTTATCATTTGGTAAAGTCTTATTTGTCGAGGAGCATTAAAAAGTGTATTTAAAATGTCATTATCATACAATTTTATGATATGGGGTTTAAAGTCTGCATTAAATCAAAAATTACATTGTTTATTTTGCTAGCGTGTATTGTTAGCCTTAAGGTGAGCAATTAAAAAATAAAGTAAATCTTGTTTTGGTAATCTTTAATCAAAACCTGATCATTTGCTTCCACTCTGCAATGGCAGTCCATCTCTGATGACATCAGTTTGACGGCTTGAGTGAAATATGCTTAACCACGCCCCCTCCAACGGTTATGGTGCGTTCAGACATGGATGAAGCATTAGGCGTGAGTGATTTACATGTTAAGTCAATGCAAAGACGCGATGGACATCCTGCGGCGCGGTTTACATAAATGAGGTGGCACGAATTACATAATTCAAGCAAATGACACACGCACATTCAGAGTTTGGGGCGTTTTTGACTAATGTATGACAGTGATTTTAATCTTTACCATAAACATCAGTGGTTATATCTAAACTATAAACTGTTA
>CAIGQV010019950.1:2017276-2028560 GCA_903798115.1 Danio jaintianensis | reverse complement strand
TAAATTATATTGATTATAATAATATAAATTAATATAATTTATTAAATGTATTATATTAATCATATTAATTATTTTAATGTAATTAACATAATAAATTATATTATTTGTATTAATTTATAATTATTACAATGTATTATATTAATTTATATTATTTATTTATATTAATTATTATTTATTAAGTATTATTAATTTATATAAATAATATCATTTATTATATTAATTACATTAAAATAATTAATATGATTAATATAATACATTTTTTAAATTACATTAATTATTTAATATAACTAAATATGTTTAAAATATATTTAAATAAAACCAATAAAGACAAAAAATGTGAATGCTTTACAAAAATATTTTAAACATCCAAAATAATTTAATGATATATATATATAATTCATTTTCTTTTCGGCTTAGTCCCTTTATTAATCTGGGGTCACTACAGCAGAATGAACCGCCAACTTATCCAGCATATGTTTTACGTAGCGGATGCCCTTCCAGCTACAACCCATCACTGGGAAACATCCATACACACTCATTCACACGCATACACTACGGGCAATTTAGCCTACCCATATATATATGAAGAAAATTCAAAATACAGGTAAAATATAAATAGTATCTCAATTAGTCTACAATATCACTGTGTTTTCATACATTTATTTTAAAAAAGTGAATTAAGCATCATTTTTTAATTAACAATACTTCAAGGCTACAAATTAATTCTTAAATCTTTTATTAAATACTGTCAGAAAAATATTTTATGAAGTATAAATTACTTCCAGACAGTTCTTCACACAAAAAAGCCCCAAAATTAGACACAATATATTTTTAAACACAAAACTAAACACAAAAGTAAACAAATATCACTTTCTTGCAAGCAGCTTTGAGCAAATTTTATTTCAAAAAAATTATTTCAAAATATCACTTATTATATCACTTATACCGTTATATATCACTTTTTACACCACTTTTTTTTCACCATAACGAATAACAACAGTCATATGAAATATTGATTTGAGAAGAAACCATTTAAAGAATTTACTTATTTAATTATTGTTACTCCATTTTTTAGGTCTATTATTAATACCAAAGCCCTTTAGTTATATTTTATATTATATATAATATTTTAGTTATTTTTTATATATTTTACACTAAATACACATATTAATTAGGTTATGCAAGATGTATTTACATAAAACAAGAGAGTGCATGTCCACCTGGGTGTTGCAGAAGAGACATTAAAGAAGCCTCAAATACCTCGATGAGCATCATTATATAGTATTGCTATTAAAGCCAGTCATTATCATGGAATAAGTGACCAATCAGGAGTAAGGTCAGCTGAATTACACACAGTAAAAAGTTTGAAACAGAGCAATAGTGTTTGTGAAAGGTGTGTTATGCAAACTGGAATCAACAGTGTGTTAGACGGCTGGAGGGAGTTTGGCAGGGGAGTCAGTTCCCATGCTTCAAAACATTGACTTGATTTTGTTGTCATGTGCACGAAGCGAGAGATTACACAACATTAGACAAGAGGACTGCATAGCCAAGAGGACTGCATAGCCAAGTGTCCATAGCCGCTTCAACCTCTCAGAAAAATGACAAGCCGCGTCATATATAATCAGATCAGACTAAAGGAGGAGAATTTGATTTCACTGGCGCCGGGGAGAAACATGTCATCCAAACTGACCATATTCACGTAACCCTATTTAAACGCATTCATTAATCTACAGTGGCCATTATGTCTAAATGCTAGGGGTGTAACAATACAAGACTTCTCACAGTTTGGATTTAGGGTCACGGTTTCTGTACGGTTCGGTATTTGATTTATTCGTTAAAATAACAGGACACTGTCAAATAAAAATAAAGAAAAAAGTCTACAAGGAAAATACAATATAGCAAAGATACTATTAAAACAAACAGCGCTTTTAGGTTTTTCAGGTATGCAATAGTAGTTTTCAGTTACATAAACAAATTAATATAATCAAATATAACACTGCATGTAATCTTCACTGTATAAATTAAATAAAGGTTAACCATTACTGAGCTATATAGCTGTTCAGTTAAGAGTGTTTGTTGTTTGATTAATTTTAAAAACACAGACAGCAGGATTAAGCAACACAGGCTCATTCTGAAAACTCAGATCGTGAATTTCTGGAGATCACGAATTATGTAGCCAGAAGTACTTAGGCTGCATTTCGTCTGTAAAATCGGTGCTTTTGAAAACACTATTGGTTGGGGTTAGGGAAGGAGGAGGGTGGGTCAGTCGATCGGTCAGTCAGTCAGTCTTTCAGTCAGTCGACAGCGGCCTCTGGTGGATTTACGCGAGAACAGCAGGCGCGAGAAATTTGAGATCTGAAAAAGCATACACAGCGGCCTCTGTGGATTCGTGTAAACAAAAAATGGAAAAAAAACTTAGCTCCTGGGATGTATTTGGCGCTTTCCAGAAATGTATATAGCGGTACGTTTTCAGAATGAGCCTGGGTTGGAATTAAGATGTTTTCACTTTAAGGGTGCTTTCACACTTGGTTCAGTTGCCTGGACCGTACCCAAGTTCGACTGTCCTCCCCTTCACACTGTCTTTTTTCCTTCTGAACCCCGGCACACTTGCGTCATCAAGCTTCTGTTTTGTTTATGGCTGTTGCTAGGTGACAGTCACGAAAGCAAAGCACCAAAATGAAGAGACGTCTGCACATCGCGGTCTTTCTGCTTTTACTGAATCTTTTGGTTTTGGACATACAGAAAGCGACTCGCGTCTGTCTGCTGCAAACATTTTATAAACGTTCAGAACATCACACAGTGTCTGCAGAAGCTGTTTTTGGAGGAGACAAGCAGACATTATCACTGCGTTTGCCCTGGCTCAGTCCCACTTGTCATCAAGGTACATTACGTGATACACAGACACACACACACACACACACGCACGCACACACACACACACACACACACACACACACACACACGAATGAACGTTATAAAAACGATAGTTTGTTGTACAGTTGGCAGTTCACTTCCGTTATTTGGTACGATTGCATTCATACTAGAAGTGAACCGGACCAGAGTTCACGTGAACCGTACCCCAGACCACCTCTTTCAGGCGGACTCAGGTACGGTTTGTGGGTGCGCACCCGAGTTCAAAAGACAGGTTCACACTAGCTAAACGTACCTTACTCTGACGTTAAACGAACCCGGGTGCGGACCAAAAGTGCTAGTGTGAATGCTAGTGGGAAATCCACGGATACAGCACAGGGAGACAACACTATTTCCTGAATGTTTGTGTTGTAAAGCACAACCGATTGAATACTCGTCAAGTCAGAAAGACGAACTTAACTATGGGTCATAATTGATTTTTATCATTAAGAAGCAAGTCTTAATTTGCACATCGTAACTTTCATTTGCCTGTTCAGATGAGGCACTTCTCGGATCGTCACGCTTTGAGGTTAAATTGTTTAAATAACAAAAGCTTATGTATTTGATTTAAACATAAATAGTGACATACAATGCGCGCTTCTGCATGCTTGTGTTGACATTCTGCACACGTCACTGTCATTTTGCGTGAAAGCGCCCCAAACTTAGCCCTCACTGATGGGACATTTACTTGTGGGAGCCTTGTTTCAGCGCATGAACATTCATTGCACACAGCCAGTTCAGAGAGTAATTAAAGGAATGGAGGAAACGCAAAATACAATATTTAAATTTAAATTTAAATGCAAAACCAAAAAAAAAAAACACAGCATCCCAACTAAATGCATTATTTTATTTTTGATTGATTAGCTAGAATTACACGTTATGGTAAAAAGTGAACAATTTTGTGGCTCAGTAAAATCAGCAGAAAACCTATGTATTAATACATTGTATTATGAAACATAATATTATGAAATATTTTTGTGAAACCACGAAAATGTACTTAAACATACCTTTGACTTCAGTTTCTAGGTAAAATGAACGCTATGCGGCAGTATGATGCCAACAGCGTTTGTTTCTTTTCACACTAATCATATTTACAAGGACATATTATCATCAATTTTCTTTTTTTGTGCATTTTTTTGCACAAAAACAAAAAAATACCACAATACAATGTACCGGTGTCTATGATTTCCAATCAAATATGTTTGCATCACCTATCTATCTCCATACGGACATCTTTTTGGGTATGGTCAATTTGCTTGGTAGAGTAGCAAGTCACAGTTCACATTTCTCTGTCATTTGCTTTTAAAACACTATTGGTTGGGTTTAGGTCAGTGGTTCGCTAGGTGATCTGTATGGCAAGCCTCGACTTCTCATGGATGTGTACAAGAAGGACGTGTATTTGAAACGTACTAAGTAATGTATTTAACATTCACAAAAATGTAGACAGCTCCCTCTAGCGGATTTGTTATCTGAAACGTACAACGAAAGACGTACAACCTGGAGTCAATTATTTTACGTTTTGCAAAAATGTAGGCACCTGACCCTGGGCTGGTATTATGAATTGGTTTGAAAGTGAAATTTTGACACTGACATAAAATGTCATTTTGCTAGTTTTGGTTTTCCAAGTATGCACAAGGGCGCAACGCATTCTTGCGGTTGTATTGTTTGGTTGACATTTTTATTTTCACTTATTCATTTATTTGTTTTTGTTGTCATTCATTGGAAATCAAAAAATGTGTGTGTAAGAGTTTGTGTGTGTGTGTACCTTCCCTATGTCTAAATGCCCAAAAGTATAGCTATATAAACAAACTTTGACCTCATGGGGACATTTATTTGGTCCCCATCAGAATAAATCACACAGAAAGAAGTATTTTGAAAATGTAAAAATTCAGATTGTTTTCTGTGAGTATTGTGTTTAGGGGTAGGGTTGAGTCAGGGCGACAGAATATACAGTCTGTACAGTATAAAAATCATTAAGTCTATGGGAAGTGCCCATAAAGTCTGTACAAGTGTGGGTGAGTGTGTGTATGTAGGGCTTACAGGTTTGATAAATATCTTGCATTGCATTGGGGTTGTGCATTAAGATGATTCAGTTCTCAAGCTTGAACTCTTTGGAAAGTACCAAAGCCCACAAGTACGTTAGACCTACCAGCTTAGGGGAATTAACTGTAAACTGTTAGCTGCTGTTCTGTTTAACATTTACATTTGAAATCAGGAAATATGTATACAAAAATACTGTACATTTTGTCAAGTAGTAAAGGATTTTTCAGATCTAGCTAATGTGTATTATTATCAAGAGTAAACAAACTGGTCATGACTCCATGAAAATGCGACCGTAAACCAGAACTTCTTAGAAAAAATGTCAAGGATTTTTTTTACCTTAATTTTATTAAGTGAGCCCTCAACAATTTTTTGCTTCTGATATAATCTGCAATGAACTGAATGCATAATTGTCTAAATAAATTGTCTAAGTAATATTTAATTCCACTAAACAATACCAAAAGACTGGTATGATGCATTTTAAACAATAATAGGAAATTGTTTGTGTAAAAAGTAAAAAGGGATATTAGAATTATGTCTGAAGCATCATGTGCCACTGAAAACTAGTTATTTTTTATTGGAATACTATTAGAAATTATTTTAATATTTTAATTTTAAATATTTCAGTTTTAATCTTAATTATTACAAATGTAAAAAAAAAATAATAATAATAAAAAAAAAAAAATATATATATATATATATATATATATATATATATACACACACAGTTGAAATCAAAATGATTAGCCCTCCTGTGATGTTTAACAGAGCAAAGAATTTTTCACAGTATTTTCTAAAATATTTTTTCTTCTGGCGATCTTATTTGTTTTATTTCGGCTGGAACAAAAGCAGTTTATAATTTTTTAAGGTCAATATAATTAGCCCCCTTAAGCAATATATATTTTTTTCAATTGTCTACAGAACAAACCATCGTTATACAATGATTTGCCTCATTACCCTAACTTGCCTAATTGACCTAATTAACTTAGTTAAGCATTTAAATTGCTCTTTAAGCTGAATACTAGTCTCTTGAAAAATATCTAGTAAAATATTATGTACTGTCATCATGGCAAAGATAAAAAAAAAATCAGTTATTAGAAATTAGGTATTAAAACTATTATGTTTAGAAATGTGTTTAAAAAAATCTTCTCTCCATTAAACAGATATTGGGAAAAATATAAATAAAAGAATTAAAATTTAACAGGAGGGCTAATAATTCTGACTTCGACTGTATATATAGTTCTTAAATCTAGCACTCAAGTTTTGCTTTTCTCTACACAATGGACTTTTATGAAAGAGGAAGAACTGTGACACCAGTTTCAACAATGATGTTGTAATACCGAGGTTCTTGGTTCAGCAACACAAAACCTCATGATTTACAGTGACTCTTGACATCACTGCTGAACAGCAAGTAATTGAACATTTCTGACATCATCTTATGTTGATGTCACCATGGTTAAAGTGGTGATGTCACTGTATATCCTTTGTTATCCATTAATAAAAACACTTAAGCAGGGCCTTAAAAACGAAAGAGAGAGACTATATTACCCTTTGTGATGTTTTCTTTTAGTAATGTACAGTATATAAACATGTACAGTATATAATAAGTTTATATTAAAGACTATAGCCTACCTCAAAGATGATTTATTCTATCTAACACAAGTTAAATTATTGTCATTGGTGTCGTTGTCGCAACAAATACCAGAAAAAAGACGTCTTACAGTTTTAAGTCATTGCCATGCCTACTTTTTACCCAACAGAGTAACAAAAATGTGTATGAAGGTGACCACTATCATTATTATTAATTTACTCATAATATTGGCATAGTTAATTTCTTTCTTAAAGAATTTTTTTTTCTATGCACTCAAAAAACAAATGAAATCATTAATAAAGACAAATTTTTTTGTATTTATTTTTGTTTCATTTTAAAACTTTGTTAAAAACATTTGTAAACAAATTTTTGAACAAAACAGCAGGACTGTTAATAACAAAATTTTTATAATGAAAGTTCATTGCGCTAATAATAATAAAAAAAAAGATATATAAAACATGGGCTGCACGGTGGCGCAGTGGGTAGCACGTTCGCTGGTTCGAGCCTCGGCTGGGTCAGTTGGCGTTTTTGTGTGGAGTTTTCCCAGTTATTCCTTACAGTAGTCAGTCAAGTTTGGTGAAGGAAAAATCATGGTTTGGGGTTACAATCAGTATGGGGGCGTGTGAGAGATCTGCAGAGTGGATGGCAACATCAACAACCTGAGGTATCAAGACATTTGTGCTGCCCATTACATTACAAACCACAGGAGAGGGCAAATTCTTCAGCAGGATAGCGCTCCTCATACTTCAGCCTCCACATCAAAGTTCCTGAAGGCAAAGAAGGTCAAGGTGCTCCAGGATTGGCCAGCCCAGTCACCAGACATGAACATTATTGAGCATGTCTGGGGTAAGATGAAGGAGGAGGCATTGAAGATGAATCCAAAGACTCTTGATGAACTCTGGGAGTCCTGCAAGAACGCTTCCTTTGCCATTTCTAAATGACTTCATTAATAAGTTAGTTGAGTCATTGCAGAGATGTATGGATGCAGTCCTCCAAGCTCATGGGAGTCATACACAATATTAATTTTTTTTTCCACTGCACCATGACTTTATATTCTACACTGTACATATTACTGTACATTATTTATGTTAAATGACAAGGCTTTTGTCTAAGCAAAGTCAGACCTTATTGTCCTATTTAAATAATTAAAAATCAAGGCATGATCATATTTTATTTTGGTAAGCGTAATAAGCGTAATCTAGAGGCCTTTGCCTTTCATATAAGCCACTTCTGATACCAAATGATCAACTAGAAGTCAAGTTATTATTTGTTGTTTTTAAAACTTGGATAGGCGACAAGACTTTTATCAGTTAGTGTACATATAAATGTTCATACTTTAAAAAAAAAAACGCAATATTAAAAACTTTCAAGGATTTAACATGCTGATGACTATTAAACATGTCATAACAGTCTTGTGAAAAGGGTCCATGGTCAAACTGAAGGAAAACAGCAAGCGATCATGTGACTGGAGGTGTGTCTGGTTAGTACCGTGTCTTCCGGCCATGAACTCATCCAACTGAACCTCCGTCCCCTGAGGTCACATCAACCCGAGCCGCTTAAACCGATTCATGCCCTTGGCTTCCACTATCAACAGCCTGATCTGCACATTACAACCACACCTCTGAGGCCTGAGCCGCTCAAGCTGGAAGATTTATGGGAAAGGAGATTAGACTGCACAATTGGAAAGCAATTTTGCACACACTTTTCAACACTTCAAAGGGACCGGCAGATTTTGGCAAGATTCTGTCCAAGTTAACGTTCACTAAACTGTCAACAGGAAATACTGTCTAATCATTTCCTGTCATTAGGCTATTTTAAAGAAGACATACAACAGTAATAAATTAGGTTATGTTGATGTTTTACTGATAATGCAAAAGAACGTTCTTCCGAGCTTACTTACTGGTAAATTTAGACAACAATGTGTTATTCCAAGATTTAAGATCTAACAATATTGACCTTAAAATGATTTTTTTTAAAATTAAAAATACTTTTCATTCCAGCTGAAATAAAACAAATAAGACTTTCTCCAGAAGAAAAAACATTATAGGAAATACTGTGAAAATTTCCTTGCTCTATTAAACATTTGAAAACAGAAAAATACATAGGAGGACTAATAATTTTGACTTCAACTGTTTATACAGTGGGGAAAATAAGTATTGAATGCGTCACCATTTTTCTCAGAACACATATTTCTAAAGATGCTGTTGACTTGAATTTTCCCCCAGATGTTGGTAACAACCAAAGAAATCCATATATGCAAAGAACAATTACAATACAAATTAAGTTTTGCGTAATAAAATGAAATGACGCAAGGAAAAAGTATTGAACACATGAAGAAAGGAAGGTGTAGAAAGGCAGTGAAAGCCCAGACAGCAGCTGAAATCTCTCAGTAGTTCTTCAGCAACCCTCTGCCCTTCATCAGTGTAAATGAATATCAGCTGCTTCAGTGCAACATTTACATTAGCAGGATGATGAAGAAAAAACCAGGGTGGACATTTCAGCAAGACAATGATCCAAAACACAGACAAGGAAACTCTTAAATGCTTTCAGAGAAAGAAAATCAAGCTGTAGAATGACCCAGCCAATCACCTGACTTGAATCCAATAGAAAATACAAACTAATGCTCAGATTTGATAGACGAGACCCACAGAACCATCAAGATTTTTACACTCTGCTGAAAAATAAAAAATAAAAATCACAGCTTAGCAATTCATGTGATTTCATTCTCCATATGAGAGGCGTCTTTAAGCTGCCATCACCAAAAAAGCCTTTTATATACAGTATTAAACACATCAGATCTTTTTTTCATTATTATTTTTATGTTTGTATTGTTTGGGTTTTTACCAAAATCTGGTTTAATTCCATGTCAACAGCTCCTTTAGAAATATTATTCCCAGGAAAAAACATGACGTGTTCAATACTTAATTCCCCCACTGTATATAACTGTTATAAGTATCAACATAGACATTTCGTGAAAAATGGACATATAATAACGTACTACTCTTCCGAAATGCAAATGCATCAGCACACTAGTAGTATTTGCTCTATTTGATGTGAATTCCAGTGCAGTGACTGGCAGTGAGTGAGGTATGAAGACGCTGCTGTTTCATTAAGCAACACACACACACACACACACACACACACACACCCACAAACAAACACAAACACACACACACACACACACACACACACACACACACACACACACACACACACACACACACACTGCCAGTAAAACTCCACCTCGCTCTGCCTGCATGAACCTGCCTTCCCAGCATTCCCTGATCAAAATCAACACTCCAGTGGATTACGACTTTCTGGAAGAATGATAACGCAAACATTACATTTAGATCCAAAAGCACCGCACAATAGAGACATCATTTTGAAGACCTGTAAAAACAACACAGCACTCGACTGAATAAAAAGAGGGGTTGTTCGAGTGGTTGTCTTGTTGATGAATTTATATAACACACTTATCAAAGCTGACATCTGGCTAACGACACTGCGCAGTGCACGAGTTACGTGGGAAATTCAAGTGCAAAAAGCTAAGATCAGCTCTTCATTGCCATGATTATGTCAATCAACAGAACAAGTGATCTGTGTTTTTGCCAGATACAAACAGTCTTTTAAAGAGCACAGACATGTGGCAAAACTGAAATATTAGCTTTATCTGGAATAACTATCAATTCATTTATTTTAATAATTTTCGAAGACTTCAATTTATGTGACAAGAACAGTTTAAAATAAATTAATAAATGGAATAACTATTAATTCACTTAATTTTTTATATTTTAGACAGCGAATTCGAATGTTATCAGTCGATTGAATGGGCATTATCAGTGGTTTATCAGCTGATAGATATGGGCCAGTAGGGGCCTACTGCGCCTACTGGTAGGCTCAGAAGGCTGTAATCAACCATCCACATAATTTATCAGCTATACTAATAGAGAAGAGTTCAGATCCAGATCTGTTTTTACATTACTGTGACGGTTGGGTTTAGGGTTGGGGTAGACGTTAATAAAATACAATTAATGGGAAATAATATAATTTAATAAATAATCAGCATAGGCTTATTCTGCATTTTGTCTTTAAAACGAACGCTGCGTGGTGGTATACACGCTTACCTCCATATGAATGGATTTTAAGCTGTTATCAGTTTCTCCAGTGGCTCACCGTTTACGTCGGCAGACTTGTGACGTGGTGCGGAGTTGACAGCGATGACGGGAATCGAGTCTAGCGAAGAACGGTTTCAGAAAGCAGGTAAGACAAAAGCCGAACAAGTTATTAAATATTTAATATTAAATTATTTGTTTTCTATTGCTTTTTTAAAAACTGACGGTTGGGTTTAGGGACGGAGGAGGGCGGGTTAATCGGTGCTTTTAAAAAAATAATGACGGTTGGGTTTAGGGAAGGAGGAGGGCGGGTTAATCGGAGTGACCTCTGCTGGATTTATGTGAGAAGAGCAGATATTTGATATCTCATATAGCTGATTAACCATGTGCATGGTTGATAACAGCCTTCTGAGCCTACCAGTAGGTGCAGAAGGCCCCTACTGGCCCATATCTATCAGCTGATAAACCACTGATAAACCACTGATACGCCCATTCAATCGACTGATAACATTCGAAGCGGGTGTTTTAGAAGACTTCAATTTATGTGACATTAACAGTTTCCAACAAATTAATGACTGGAATAGCTATCAACAAATTTCATTTTTAATATTTTAGAAGACTTTAATTTATG
>CAIGQV010019950.1:2001949-2014801 GCA_903798115.1 Danio jaintianensis | reverse complement strand
GAAACTACTGAATAAATCTATTATTTATGTAGGATTGCAGTTCAAATGCAAAATATTGGATAGTTTTTTTTTTCACTCGACCCCTCCTTCTCCAAAAGTGCACAATAAACTGACATAGGGACACTATAGGGACACTGGCGCATTTTAAAGCCGTGAAGATCAGTCGATTCATCAGCGGATCACTCGTATGTCAGCTTATCAACAGACCAGCTGATCTTCACGACTTTAAATTGCTCCAGTGTCCCTATATCTGTAGTTACACTCAGTAAACAGTAGTGAGTTTGGTAAACTGATGACCTTCACAGCCAATCACAGTCATTTCTGTTGAGCACATGAACACAATGGCAAATCAGCCCTGTTTAAAAACGTGTTCAACAGTGCTCAAATGTTAGCGGGAAATGAACGTTTTTAAAATTTCAGTACCGATTGGTACTGAATTCCAGTATCGTAACAAAACTAGTAGGAAGTAAAGAAGCTGCTGCAGTGAGTGAAACTCAAATACTCAAAGTTTGATGAATCTGTCACTAGCTATGTTTCTATACACCTATTTTTATGCGCATTTTGGATCTGCGCATAAAAAAAATGGTTGATGGAAACGCTAAGATGCGCATACATTTTGAAAATGCGCATAAAAAATGTATGCGCATAACTGAGTAGGATAAACTTTTTATTCGATAAGAAAAGATGCGCATAAACTGCGATGGAAACACTTTTACCGAACAAATTCCAGTATGCGCATTAAAAAAAGGTCATGTGATTTGGTTATAAGAGATCATGTGATGATAAAACTGTTTGTAAATGGACAAACCAGCAGAATGAGCACATTGTAAAACATCTGAAATGTTGATTTGGTCATTCTAAAATGCCTTAACCATTTCAGTATTAGTGTTATTATATTATTAATGACCTCCAGAATTGTTAAGAGCGTCTGTGCTCCGCGTCTCACGCCTTCAAACGCCACCACGCGTTCACTGCGTGTCAGCATTGCCTTCTGAGGCGCAAGTCATTTATTAAATGAAGAAAAGATTCACGCAGCTTCTCCTACCTCAGCAAATTCCGTTTTTACTGTTGATATTTGGCGCCATTTAATCAGGAAGTGACGATTTTGTTCTCTTTGACTCGTTGGATGGAAACGCTGCTTTATTCGCACATCTTTTATGCGATATTCCAGTTTTGCGCATAAAGTTAATTAGCATTTTTGGATGGAAACATAGCTACTGAGGATAAGAATGAACAACAAAGTGTAGATAGTAAGTGTAACAGTTTCTGAATTAGTCTCTCTTCCATAATACCTTATTACTCTTCGTTTCTCTCTAACTATGAGAAACTAACAGCAGATGCCGAAAGCACATTCAGTGCATTGTCCCGATCTCTGGCTGCATTCCAGAATGATGCAACCATTATTGCCTAGAGCAGGTTATGGCAGAAACACATTCCACAAAAAACCTGGCACATAAGAGGTGGTTTTTACATACTTAGGCTGTTAACATTTAAAAAAAGCCTCTATGAGAACCCCTGTGTAACTGGTCTGGTTGCTGTGGATGTGGCAATCCATTGCACAAATATTTATGTTATCCTAAAGCAAGGTTATATTATGTATCAATCACTTTCTTTATTGAATTTGCAAGTGAATTGGCATATTCACACAACTTAAGTGTGTCAAGTGTTATTGTAATCCCATAAGGGCTTTGTTTGGGTAAAACAGTAACTTTTGTCACATTATTTACAGTATGTATAGTGCATACGCAACCCAGGCTCATTATTGATACGTACCCCTGTATACAAATCTGGAGATCGCGAAATACGTCCCGGAGGTATGTTTTTTGCAGTTTTTGTTTTCGCGAATCCACCAGAGGCCGCTGTGTACGCTTTTTCAGATCTTAAATTTCCACCAGAGTCCACTGTCGACTGACTGACTGACTGACCGACCGACACCCTCACCCACCCCCTTACCTAAACCCAACCGATAATGTTTTCAAAAGCACAGATTGACCCGATCACCCTCTTCCCTAAACTCAACCGACAGTGTTTTCAAAAGCAATCAAGAAAAAGAAAAGCCCTCGTGGCTGCCTGATTTTTATTACGTTTTATTTTTTATTTTACCACGTTCTCACCCTGTTATTTACTTGTTTATTTTATTTATTTTTTTTGTTTTACCTGTTTTCTGGAACCGTTCTGCGCCAGACTCAAACTCCATCTTTGCGGTCAACTCCTCTCTGCATCTCAAGTCCGCCAATGTACGTGACGAACTACTGAGCAAACTGGTAACAGCGGAAAAGCAGTCCACACGGTGGTAAGTGGTCAGCCAATAGCGCGAAAAGAAACAGAAGCCGTCGGCAGCGTCATACCGCCATATGTAGCTCAGGCTACATAATTCGCACTCTCCAGAAATGTATACGGGGGTACGTTTTCACAATGAGACTGTGTTGTGCATAATGCATGTAATGGCAGCATATTTGTAACCCTTGTGGACATATTTGTCTTTTTATAGTTTATTTTTGTGATTAATGCAGTATAAATGTAAACAATCATTAATATTTTTATTTACACCTTAATATTTTGCCTTCATTTCCTTAATTCTGTAAATCAAATTTACACCAGGTACAAAAAAAGCTACATTTAGGTCCTTCAGGACAAAAATATCCCCATTAAAACTGCATTATTGCATCCCAGTGTTACTGAAGCAAAATGTCATGCATTCTTTCTAATGTTCTTTGCACTTTTTCTCAGGTTTTGCCTGTTATTTTCGGCATTAATTAAAATTATGTAAATATAATTATGTGGGAGTGTTGATGTGTTTGTTTTTTTTATGTGAAAAAAAAATTATGCATTAAAATAAATCTTGTATCTCATCACTGACTTATCCAAGACAGCAATAATCTAAACATAATCCTGCTTAGCATTTAATACATGGAACTTTTGAATTTATCTAGATTATGTCATTTTTATTATTAATAAAACATTATTAATTAATCATATTGATTGGGACTGATGATAGTAAGGCGACACGGTGGCTCAGTGGTTAGCACTGTTGCCTCACAGCAAGAAGGTTGCTGGTTCGAGTCCCGGCTGGGTCAGTTGGCATTTCTGTGTGGAGTTTGCATGTGTTGACGTGGGTTTCCTCCGGGTGCTCCGGTTTCCCCCACAGTCCAAAGACATGCACTATAGGTGAATTGAATAAACTAAATTGCCCATAGTGTAGGTGTGTGAATGAGCATGTATGGATGTTTCCCAGTACTGGGTTGCAGCTGGAAGGGCATCCGCTGTGTAAAACATATGCTGGATAAGTTGTCGGTTCATTCCGCTGTGGCAACCTCTGATGAATAAAGGGACTAAGCCGAAGGAAAATTATTGAATGAATGATGATAGTAAAGGAATCCATATAAGCGAAAGTGTAAAAAAAACATATTTGATTGATTTATTGATTGATTGATTGATTGATTGATTGATTCACTGATTAATTTGATGATTGGACCTAGGTCTAACTTTTTCAAATTGGCCCACGAGTTTAAACTACAGGATGGTAACGCCATGTGATATTTCAGTTTTTCTTTTTTAATAAATCTGCAAAAATGTCAACAATTCTGTGTCTTTCTGTCAATATGGGGTGCTGTGTATACATTGAAAAAATGTAGGGGGTCTGAATACTTTCCGTACCCACTGCATATAATGTACAATACAGAATAATGGGCATGTATAATCAGTAAAAACCTACAGTATTTGTGATTTGTGCAGATGTGATGTGAGTTCAGGTGTCAATAGGCCTTCATAACATTTTAATGCACTTGCTTAAATGCCTAGAGCACAGTATGTAAGACAGTCCCCAAAGTAAACAACACAACTGCCGGATTCATTGAATATCTCCGAAGCACTACAGGAATACAAATGAGAGCCAAAAACACACAAACTCAAGAACAAAAACCCATTTGTGTTAGAGGATTTTCATACATTATATAAATATGATGTCACTTAAGTATGTGTGTGAAGAGGTTTTCTAAATGTTTCTAGATTTAATTTTACACACCCATATGCACACACACACACACACATTTAAATATAATAAGTATTTATGCAAAAAATGCTACAATTGCTATCATTTGTTGTGATTGAAAATCTGGGTTATTCCACAAAAAAGTACAAATGAATATAATCAAGCCTGACATCATGCCACATTTTTATTTTATGCACCCAAAACAAATCTATAAAAATACAATAATGCTTAAAATTACAATATTGGGCGATGCGGTGGCGCAGTGGGTAGCACGTTCGCCTCACAGCAAGAAGGTCGCTGGTTCGAGCCTCGGCTGGGTCAGTTGGCATTTCTGTGTGGAGTTTGCATGTTCTCCCCGTGTTCGCGTGGGTTTCCTCCGGGTGCTCCGGTTTCCCCCACAAGTCCAAAGACATGCGGTATAGGTGAATTGGGTAAGCTAAAATTGTCCGTAGTGTATGTGTGTGTGAATGTTTCCCAGTGACGGGTTGCAGCTGGAAGGGCATCCGCTGCGTAAAACATATGCTGGATAAGTTGGCGGTTCATCCCGCTGTGGCGACCCCAGATTAATAAAGGGACTAAGCCGAAAAGAAAATGAATGAATGAATGAATTACAATATTGTTATGTTACATTTGAAAGAAATGGCCTCTGTATTTTATAGAATAAAATGAAAAATATGTTTTACCCAAATTATAAATCGTATATCCAGAGAAACAAACACACACAAACGTGTATATAAATATTTATACAACAGTTCTGTCTGGTTCTCAAATCTGATTGGCTGATAGCCGTGGGATATTCTGCAAAAACAGCACTCTTACAGCCTCTTTAACCTTGTGTATTACTCCGCCCACATAGAGTGATAGCAGCAATAAACTCACTACAGTTTGACAAATATGCAGCTGTTGGACAACATTATGTACTTTTGAGTTTAAGGTGAGAATGTAGTTGTTTAGATTGCAACTATGCAGTTTATTTTTAAGGACAGTGGCTATTTTAAATATTCATAATCTTTGAGACTCAGCGCATCAGCGGCCATAAGCCTATCATACTGAGCAAAGCAAAAACGCTTGATGTTCCGCCACAAGATGGCGACAGAGACCGCATAATAAGTCCTTAGGGGAGAAAAACAGCATTTTCTCAGCGTAAGTTTCAAACTACAGCTGAACAAATCATTACAGAACAGGTAAGTGACATTCTAAGTCGATCTCTCTCTTTTGTATTTTGTAGTGCTGTGTTTATACCATAGTAATCTGGTAGTGTTTGCTTTGCTATGGCTTTTTCAGGGTTAATTATTGTGAAATTCCGATTGCAACAGAGAAATAGAGAATCATTCAAATACTAGCTCTAAAGTGACGTTTGTGAAGTAGCAACTGTTTCTGCTGTTCTGACGGTCAGCTGCAGATGTGAATGAAGGGCAGAAGAAAGTAGTTCCTCATACAAAAGGATTTTTGAGACTCTCCGTGTTTGATCTTTTTTTTAGACACGATTATGCCGTCAAACTGTTGTATAAACGCAATATCACACTTGTAGCTGTGCGATATGGCTGTATAACGTCACACGGCCTGTGGCCTCGAGCCAACGCACGCCTCCCACCAGTGCCAATATACAGCCATATCGCACTGCTACTTTATTTACACTGTTTTCTAAGTTAGCGTTTTATCTTTTCCATCTTCACATTAATATGCCTTTTTTTTTTTAAATACACCATCCCAGCTTTCCCACCCCAAAACTATCAGACCATAGAGTTACTGCGCAAATATCCAGAGCCACTAACCATGAAAAAAACACACACACAAAGACAACTAAACAGGATACAGTATAAAAGACATACAGCTTAACACACAGCCCCCTTACATAAATAACACTCACAACTCAGAAAGATAGAAAGACAAATGTGGCACATCAGCACCTAAAAAACAGCAGACTTAAACATTATTCAGAAAGGCTGCTTCTTCTCTTCTAGGATTTATAGTCTCTGTCTGCTCTCTGCCAGTTTCTTCATGGTTGGCACAAAAGAGATTTTTTTAGGCCCACAGATGGTTGCATAGCAAAAGTCGGAAGAGCATTGAGCCATTATGGTCCACCAGACATATAGTTTACCACCCGATATCATACTTTCCCCCTAGGAAAATTCCTTAGATGTTGTGTAATTTGTTTGTAACACACTATGGTGCACAACACCTGGAGCAACTTCAGAAAACACTGACTGAGAAAATACAGCAAGGAGTTTATAAGCAATTCCATGCAAATGTCAACCTTGCCATCAACAAAAATGAGGTTTTCACCAAAATAGCGAAACCCGTGCTACTTTTTGTGTAGGCTTGTATTTTACAGTACTCAGTAAAAATACTCAAAACTGTCTCTGTCAATGTTTTCAAACAATTATATTTGATTTACAAAAGTCACACAAGTGGCTATTTCACATCTGTCACATTTATAACGGAAAGGTGTCACATCCATAACCAAGCTTTTTCCTCATAAATGCAAAAATATAAAATAAAATCAATCATTTTTGTTCTATAGTGAGCCAACTCATCCTTTTGATTAGCATTATTTCTTTTGGGTTGCGCAGTTTAATTCACAGAATTTCTACAAATTATGTTGTATACTGTAAACTCGCAAACTTTTTTGGTCACATCCATATAAACACATGTTTATTTTCCTCATTTAAAATATATTGAATGATATTGAATGATATTTTTCTGATGCCATAACTCTGTGGTTAGTTGTTTTGGAAAATATAAACAGATGTTTCAATATAATGTCAACATATACTTTGTGAATTTATGTTTTGGGTTTTACTGCAAATGTCACATCCATAATGCTGGAATTGCTCTCATATATAGTTTTGGATCCACATATCCTTTAATAAAGTTCTGTTATTTCTCCTGTATATTTCTGTTAGGATGAAAGCTTGTGTGGTTAATAGTCAGTCACACATCACTGGGACCACATTCCATGTTCACCACAGACCGCTTCTTTAAATAAACACACAAATACTGCTAATCACCGACAGCCGTTACGGAGAGTGATTATTATACTTCACTAGCTTTAAATATCATGTGAAGATCTCACTCTACATGAGGAGGGGGGGGGGGGGACACTTGCACCAGTTTTGCACATTTGCACCAGAAACTTTCTTACAATCACTCCATATCCAAAAAAAAAAAAACACAACAAACATATTGTGCATTTATGAAGTGTGCTTCACACAGGTGAGTGTGCTTGACAAACCACCTGTAGAAACACTCTTCTCTTTATTAAAATAAAACACTTCCCCACTCCTCTAGCACTTAAAGGTGCAGTGTGTAAGTTTGACACCCAGTGGTCGAACTAGGTTTTGCACTCCTGGATCAAAACACATTTCCACTCGGCTCCTCCTCTGACAGGTCCACGCAAACACAGGTTGCCAGATTGATGTGAGTGTGCCTGACTATCGAGCCTAAAAGCTGATTTAAGGCTGATTTGAACTGTTTTAACTAAGCAACAACACGCGATAGAAGGAATATTTTCCATACTAAAAGGAGTTTTGTCCTAACCAACACCTGAAATTTCTATTTTAGAAACGGCTTCTATTTCTTGCAGCTGAACAACAGGATAAACTATGATCACCTCAGGTACACCTCATGGGCTTTATTCAGTGTTAAATGCTAATAATGTGAGTTTGAATGCCATTTTATGTGACATTTATTGCCATACTACTGAAAGCAGCAGCAGATAGTTCACCTCAGATCTTGAAAATAAAATAAACCGTTTGAAATTGAACTTCAG
Organism: Danio jaintianensis; assembly: GCA_903798115.1. Taxonomy (NCBI): domain Eukaryota; kingdom Metazoa; phylum Chordata; class Actinopteri; order Cypriniformes; family Danionidae; genus Danio; species Danio jaintianensis. Next base: position 2,007,038 of record CAIGQV010019950.1, on the reverse strand, counting down.
AACTCTGACCAAGTTAACAAATGTTAATCATTCAGCATGTACATATAATAATGTTAAAGAGGTTTAATATGTATTAATTACATTATAAACCTTACCATTTCGTGAGTAAGTGCACTATTATGTGCTTCTGAATGGCTGCATTTAAATTTCTGTCATGTTGCATCTGGTGCAAACAGCCAAATTGCTTATCACTGCAAATCTCGTCATGTAGCGTGTTGTTAGGACACGCGGTTACAATGTCAACCTGCTCACCTAATGTTTACGTTCATAATATTTATATTATTTGCTAATTAATAACCTAATGTGGAACTCTGAATCTGTGTCTCATTTTGGGGCTGTTATTGTCCACCGGAGATCGCTTTTTCGGTCGTGGACACATGCTTTGAGAGTCTTCCTGACTGAATGAATGAAATACGCAGTTTATACGCATGTACAACCATGAAGGCAACCCAGGGTGCTGAAATATAATTGGCTAAACTGGCATTGGGCGAGTTAAAAGAACCAAAACAATGACAGACGTTCCTGCACATAACTCACATTTTCAAAGCAGAATAACTGACTTTAGCATTGTTTTTCAGATAAACAAGAATGTTCACTTAGCATGTTTCTTAAATAGCTGCAAACATACTATGGTATTTTTATGCTTTAGAAGAGTCAAAAACTTACATACAGCACCTTTAATTCTGTGACTAGTAATAATTCCTTTGTATAATTAGCACTTGTTTTGTGTATTTCCTCTTCTTGTTGAATTGCCGAATGCCTCCTCAATTGTAAGTCGCTTTGGACAAAAGTGTCTGCTAAATGACTAAATGTAAATGGAACATTTGAAACCTGGTCCATGTTATGATCTCTTTTCTTGAATTCTTAAAGCAAATTAAAAATAACATATTTGGCAAACAATATGTTCGGAGTCTCAGACGATTCGAAAAAATTTTCTACTTATAAAATGTGCTTCTACCTGACAAAAGGTGCTTTTTAAGCCATTAAATAATTATGTGAATGATGCGTTGCATGATTCATTTAAATACTACCCTCCCATAAAATGAATGTTTAACTAGGAAATCCCCACAAATGCATATTCAGTAAGGTCAAGTGAAAAAATATCAGTGTCTAAACCGTTTTAAGCATGTGTTTAGTAATAAAACCCCCACCCTGCACAGTTTGTATGTCTCTCTTATTTGACACACAAGGATCAGTTCATGGATCTCTCTGTTAATAAGTTGATGATCTGAATCAGTTGTGTTAATAAGGAAGACATACAAAATGGCCCGAGGACCAGAATTGAGACCCACTGCTGTAAGTAAATCTGGTCCTTAAGATTTAAAGCTGTACTTTTTATGTTACTTATATAGTATATGCAATATAAGCATAATTTACATAAAAACGTATATGTACACCATCTATACTAACACGTATTGCCACAAATGTCAATTTTCAGTATATTCAAGTAAAGGTCTTTCTGACTGCATTGAAAAGCCTTCAACTCAGCTCCATAAATTTTTATGGACACAACCATAGTTTCTGAAGTTACCAAGATGTTAGCAGACATAATAGATTACTAGAGTCCAAAGGTAAACCTCTGATGTGAAACAATGCTAAGAACAATCCTCTGGGCCTGCTGGACTTGTGCAGTATATATATATAGATATGCCTTTCAGTCTTAAATTTCACAGACAGTATACATTTAGATGCCATAAAAAAAATCCCAAGTTTCCATTATACAGTAGGTTGTGGACACAATACAAAAGGCCCTGGTAGTGAAAACATTTTGCAATAAATAATGGAAACTAAAATAAAGTTTTCATAAAGTTTACACAATTCATGTAAACATTAGCATAAACTTTGAGAATATAGTCATTGATTACGTATTAAAACGTTGAGTGATGATCAGTTTTCACACAAGGTTATGTGAATAATTAATAATGGTAATAGTGTACAAATAATGCAAATGTAATTAACTGCTTTTTATTAGTCATGCTGTATGTGATTGTGCTACAAGAGATTCATTCTGAATATACGCCAGACATGGAAAATGCAAAAAAAATGGTATCATCTTTTTTGCAAAGTCGAAGGGTGCAACTGCTGTACTATTAGAGGTGATCATTTCATTGGTAAACCTGTTTGAAACCATTTAGACCATACTTTGTGCCCTAATCATAAAAAGCCTAAACACTATTTTCAAAGAAATAGGCTTAAATGACCAATTGGTTTACATTTGATAACATTAGTTAAACTAAATTAATTAATTAACGGAAACTAACATAGCATTTATTAAAGGGGACCTATTATGCCCCTTTTTACAAGATGTAAAATAGGTCTCTGGTGTCCCTAGAGTGTGTATGTGAAGTTTGAGTTCAAAATACCCCATAAATAATGTTATAAATAATAACTCTTTGAAGCTGCCCCTTTTAGGCTTTGATCCTAATTGTGCCATTTTGGTGACTGTCGCTATAAATTTAAATGAGATTGTGCTCTTTTCAAAAGAGGGCTGAGGTTACAAATGGCTATGTGTCAGCATAGTGGCAGATTCAAAAACAAGACTAACGTCCTATGCTAATGAGGGAGGGGCTTTCCCCCGCTGATGACACGTACAAAGGGAGAATGCCAGTCAAAGTGTTTCTGCAGACAAAAGCGCTTTGGTCAAAAGTAAACCCCATTTAGAACTTAATTTAATGTTAATCTTAATAACAGCTGTAAACGAGGCCTTAGTGCAAAAAAACAAGGTCTAAAGTAGGGCTGCACGATATTGGAAAAACCTGATATTGCAATATTACATTTTTCTACTATATATATTGTGATATGAACACAATTTCACCAGATGGTTTGAATTGCTTTATTTAACATTTTTCTGCAACCCAGGCTCATTCTGAAAACATACCCCTATATACATTTTTGGAGAGCGCCAAATACGTCCCAGGAGGCACTTTTTTTGCAGTTTTTGTTTTCACAAATCCGCCATAGAGCGCTGTGTATGCTTTTTGAGATCTCAAATTTCTCTCACAAGTGCCATTCGAGCATGCTGTTCTCGTGTAAATCCACCAGAGGCCGCTGTCAACTGACTGACTGACTGACCGATTGACTGACCCACCCTCGTCCTTCCCTAAACCCAACATATAGTGTTTTTAAAAGCACTGATTGACCTGTCCACCCACTTCCCTAAACCCAACCGACAGTTTTAAAAAGCAATCCAGAAAAAGAAATGCCCTCGCTTGATTTTTACCATGTTTTCAGATTTTACCACATTCTCACCCTGTTATTTACTTGTTTATTTTTTTTATTTTTTTGGCTTCTGTTTTTGTCTTTTTTTGTCTCAGACTCCTCTCTGCATCTCAAGTCCGCCGACGTACATGGCGAGCTACTGGACAAACTGGTAACAGCGGGAAAGCCGTCCATACAAAGGTAAGCGGTCAGCTGGTAGCGTGAAAAGGAACGGCGTCATACCGCCCCGTAGCGTTTGTTTTAAAGACGAAATGCAGCCATACGTACTTTTGGCTACATAATTCGCGATCTCCAGAAATGTATATAGGGCTATGTTTTCAGAATGAGCCTATGTTGTTTTTCTGGGGAGTCTAACAGTATTCAGGTTCAGAAATTGAATAATCACAATGAAAAAAAATGCTTTTTCAAATATCAAAACTCTTGAATCAAGAAACATTTTCTAGACAAGTAAGAATATATTTTGTTTTTAGAAATAAAAAAGTCAAAATTAAGCATTTTTTTCCTTAAAACAAGCAAAATAAAATGCCAATGGGGTAAGTAAAATAATATTATGTTTCCAGTTTGAAATTTAGATATTTACACTTGACAAATTCTGAGTAAGAAAAGCATTTTTGCAGTACAAATGTAAAATAACACTTTTTAGTCTTCATCGTAAAAATAATTAAATACAAGTAATCTTTGTTACACGTCCAAACCTCATAATTTACTGTGCTTAAATGTTTTAAACTCACAAAATGCTCACAATCACACGCCTGAAAAACACGGTCTAATGATACTTTTACTCTATTATGGTTAAACTTTACAAATTACATGTGTTCTGTTGCTCCGTCAACTATAATTCAGACTCAAGATTGCACACCCTGTGATGTGACTATTGCAAATGCGCACATTGTGATATCAATGCTGAAACAATATATTGTACAGCCCTAGTTTAAAGTATCGCTTTGGACACGGACGGGTTAACTAGTCATCATAAGGCATTTTAAATGACCTTTTGTCCTGATTTTTGCTGTGCTGCTGGAACGAGATCTCTCAACCGACAGCATGACGTAAAGGTCGGTCAGCCGGTCAGCTGGAGTCATCCGTACCGAAGACAGATCATGGCATGCAGGGCTAGTCTCTCTTTTTTACCACGGTCGCTGAAAGAGGGTCTCATTCATGATCTGTGTATCATCGCCAGCTGCGTCAGTCAAAATGAACCAGCAGTACAGTGAGTCACGGGCCAGCGTTGGTTACGCCTGCATCATCTACGCATCACTGGCTCATTTGTTTATCTCCAGAAGAAGCCTTGAGAATAGACAGCTTCAATGAGATGCATTCAGATCTTCACGATGGGCATGTAATGATTGCATCACATGGGCTTTTGCTGCTGCGGAAGGCAATGGAAGAAATCACCAAATATATTCGTAAAATGTATTTTTTAAAATTATTTTATGTATTAAAGTCAAAAGTGTAAAATATTAATGATAATTATTTTTTAAAATCTAATTGAAATTAAATACAGCAAAAATGCAATAGTTGAATGGGGTTCTAAAAATAAATAAATGAATAAATAAAGGGGTGGATGTTATTACTTATAGTAATAATAATAATAATAATAATAATAATAATAATAATAATAATAATATCTACCCCTTTATTTATTTATTTTTAAATACATAATATATTATTATTATTATTATTATTATTATTATTATTATTATTATTATTATTATTATTATTATTATTATTATTTATAGTAATAATAATAATAATAATAATAATAATAATAATAATAATAATAATATCCACCCCTTTATTTATTTATATTTAAATAAATAATATATTATTATTATTATTATTATTATTATTATTATTATTATTATTATTA
>CAIGQV010019950.1:1989440-2000673 GCA_903798115.1 Danio jaintianensis | reverse complement strand
TAGCATTACAAAACATAAAAATAGTAATACTTGCATTCAAATGCATTCAAACGTATCAAGAAGAAAAAGAAACAGTCAAAAGTTATTAATTATTTACCACATTAACTAAAACAGCATTAAAAGACAGTAATACTTGCATTCAAATGCATTAAGAAGAATAATAAACAGTGAAAAGTTATGAATTCTTCACCACATTAACTAAAATAGCATTAAAACACAATAATACTTGCATTCAAATGCATTAAGAAGAAGAATAAACAGTGAAAAGTTATGAATTATTTATCACATGAACTAAAATATCATTTAAAAAACATAAAAATAGTAATACTTGCATTTAAATGCATTAAGAAGAATAAGAAAGTCAAAAGTTATTAATTATTTACCACATTAACTAAACTAGCATTAAAACACAGTAATACTTGCATTCAAATGCATTAAGAAGAATAAGAAACAGTCAAAAGTTATGAATTCTTCACCACATGAACTAAAATAGCATTAAAAAAAACATAAAATAGTAATACTTACATTCAAATGCACTAAGAAGTCACTATAATATGTTTGTAATGTACTATAAAAATTTACCCAAATAAATGTTGTTTTCAAGACATCAAGACATTTTAAAAATTACAAAGCAGCTACACTAATGATGCAAAATATTTCCTGAGCACCAAATCAACCTGCATACATCTGAAAGAGCATGCACTGAAGACTGGAGTAAAGTAAAATATATTCAAATCAAAGCATTGACTGGAAATGCTAATATTTCACAGTATAATGATTTTGAGATATTGAGCTTTAAAGTCTTTGCATTACACAATCCAAAAATAATAAACTTCTAAATAAAAAGAAATCACATAATTTAAGTATTTTTTCACAGAAGAAGAATGTTTGAATAATTCATTTTTGAGAAATATGTCTAATAGAATCTTATAAATCCAATGTGCTTATGTTAAAGGCTTAATCTGTCATTTACATTAATAACTTTAACACATATTTAGTATTATGTAATTACATTTACATTTAATTTCATGAGACTTTTTACAATTATTTTAATATGAACGTAACTCTGATGTTAATCACTGCTTCATTTGTTTGTTAATGACTTATTAATATTAAATAATGCAGGAATTAAGGTAATTAAGGAAAGTGAATAAACATTTATACTAGTAATGTGCCTTATTATTATCATAATTATTATTATTTTCATAATTATAATAATTATAAATACTTTCATAATTATAATCAATTCATTTATTTTTCTTCGGCTTTCCTTCAGTCCCTTTATTCATCTGGGGTCGCCACAGCGGAATGAACCGCCAACTTATCCAGCATATGATTTACACAGCGGATGCCCTTCCAGCTGCAACCCAGTACTGGGAAACATCCATACACACTCATCCACACACATACACTACGGCCAATTTAGTTTATTCAATTCACCTACAGCGCATGTCTTTGGACTGTGGGGGAAACCGGAGCACCCGGAGGAAACCCACGCCAACGGTGAGAACAAGCAAACTCTATAATCAATTTATAATTTCATTATTATTATCATAATTATAATCATTTATACTAGTAGTGTGCCTTATTATTATCATTATCATTATTATTATTTAATTATACAAAATGTATTTTAGAAATGTTCATTTATGAATAAAAAACAAATGTATAATAATAATAATAATAATAATAATAATAATGAAACATTATTATTATTATTTGTTTTATATAATTTACGTAATTTATTATTATTATTATTATATTTGTATTTTATATCATTTACATAATGTATTATTATTATTATTATTATTATTATTATTATTATTATTATTATTATTATACAATAGGGGCCTATTAGTTAACATCAATTCATTCATTAACGAGCAGTGAGTAATACATTTGTTACATGTATGTATGAAATATTTGTAAACTTTAGTTTACAAAAATACAACTGCTCACTGATAGTCAGAACTATTAAAAAACATTAACAGATACACCTTTAGCCTTATTATCATTAGTATTATTTATTATAAAGAGCAAAAAGAACATCATATGCTTTCATGGAGTGGGCGGGTCTGCAATCCACCATCCAAAACACCTTAGCAACACACAAGACCTCTCAGAATACCTTAACAACAGCCTAGTAAGTACTGTAATTCTCCAACAACTGGTCTGAACACATTTACACGAGATGAAAACCAATACCAGTCGAGTTTTAAATGAGTTTCGAATAAAAGCAGTGGTACAGAAAATGCAAAAATACAGTATGTATGATTATTATATGAGTGCACAAACATAAACTGCTTGTCAGACAGCATGTGCTGAAATTTGTAAGGTGTCACCTGAAGTACGAAATCGTTCACAACGTGTCGAATCCGTCAACAAACGATAACAAATGGAAGTCTGTCACAGAGGAACGCGCTCGTCGGAGAACTCCCGCGAAATATGCAAATACGCGCTCACCTTTTTAAAGATACACTTCACGTTTATTCAAACCAGCCAAATCCGTTTAAAAACACAGTCAACACATTTACCACAACAAAAAAATAATCAACACTGACTGAACACTACATACCAACCGTACCGTGACATTCACAGCTGTCACGCAACTGACTTAAGCAACAAAAGGACTCATTTCTGCATTAAAGTTTTTGTTAATAAGAGAAAAGGAATATAGAGTCAAATGTAGAGGTCAGGTGTGAATGTCCTCTCACCTGTGCAGAATCGCTTTCACCTGTGCCGACGGTGGCCATGTTGAAGATCCCAAAGCAACTGTACACATTGACAAATATGCCTCAGTCAGTGTGCGGCGACTTCCTGCTCTTGCCATTGGCTCTGTTCCTGAAAAATATGTATGCCATCATGCAATAACTCACTAGAAGTTTCCTGGTACATGGCGAATGCTTTCGAGAAAGTATTCTGTTGGAATAACAAACGGCAGCGCGTTTAAGGGTTGTTGTTTTTATCTTTCTTTGTGTTGTGAAGTTAGGATAGAGTCACTTTTGAAGAGTAGCAAATTATTACTGTAGCCTAAACAAATGTGATAAGAATACTTCACTGAATCTTAGTGAAGATTCACTTACTTCACTGAATCACTCATACAGTTGTGATTTGGGGCCACAGACTGTTTTGAAGTGATGCGTTTGAAATTTTGTCTTCGTGAATGTTGCTTTGTTAATTATAATGGTCAGGGTTATAATTTAATATTATCTTTAAAAAAAACTTGTTGTATTGTTGTATGTTAACTTTAGCAAAGCAACAAAAAAAAACTTTTAGAACTGTAATGGGAATGAGCTGAAGTTATTTATAAAGAACTCTAGATGGCGCCATTGTTATACATTTCCACGGGTTTGCATTTAGATTCCTCTCTATCTCGCTCTCTGTGTGTGTACGTGCGTGCGTGCGTGCGTGTGAGAGACACTATGTTAAAATGATAATTTTGTCGTATTTTAATCCGTATTCTATATCCTGACAAACCAGAATGCATTGGAGCACATCAATGGTAACTACTATAAATAATGATGATTATTATTTTATATTGTACTGTACCCAGGTTTTAGGCTTTTATTATTATTATTATTATTATTATTATTATTATTATTGGAGTTTGCATGTTAACCCCGTGTTCGCCTGGGTTTCCTCCGGGTGCTCTGGTTTCCCCCACAAGTCCAAAGACATGCGCTACAGGTGAATTGGGTAAGCTATATTGTCCGTAGTGTATGTGTGTGAATGAGTGTGAATGGATGTTTCCCAGTGATGGGTTGCGGCTGGAAGGGCATCCGCTGCGTGGAACATATGCTGGATAAGTTGGCGGTTCATTCCGCTGTTGCGACCCCAGATTAATAAAGGGACTAAGCCGAAAAGAAAATGAATGAATGAATTATTATTATTATTATTACTTTTTACAAATCGTTTTGATTAAAACCTTTCTTATACACAGTTTGCCACTCTTCTTTATGTTTTTACCCATTTCTCAGAACAATTTGTAATAACATTTAAATAAAATAAACTTTAACTTGACCACTTTTTATTTTCTAGATTTTTTTGGTAAGTACATGCCAGCATATGTATGTTGTTTAATTGTATCAAATCTGTTACAGTGAGTAAGGATGGAACCTTTATTTCACCCATATTTTGACATTTTATTTTTTAAATAAAAAGATATATGAAACATTGGAATTTGGACTGGCATTTAATATGCTTTCTATGTAAATAAAATTACTCCCGTAAATTTAATTTAATGTGAACACCAAAATGTTACCTCTTGAATGTTCTTAAATATTTGCGATTATGTTTTTGAGAAAAACAAATATTTTTAATTAATATTATTTCATTAATAATAGTTTTATTTTGTAAACTACTAATGACATAATTCTTTACAATTTAATTATTACTACTACTACTACTAATTCATTACAATTTAAAATAAAAGGGTTGCCATGTATAGCATTTTTTACTTCACACATAACAACAAAAACGTACCAAGCTTTGGTACCAAGAGATGTAAATTTTTAGACAACATGATACCAATATTTTAGAAGGGTTTAAATCAATAATAATAATAATAATAATAATAATAATAATAATAATAATAATAACAACAACAACAATAATAATAATAATAACCCTGATTTCCAATCACAGCAAATGAAATATTTGTTATTCTGACCACCGATTTTTTTTAAAAACTCTAAATGACAATAAGTTTAGGAGAGAGGAATTGTTACCAGACCTTTATAGAATAAAACATATATTATCAAATATTATAACAAAACATATATAAACAAATTAACATTTTACTCAAACCCTTACCAAATAAATTGAGAAAATCCAGAAAAACTGAAAATTCTGAAGCGGTCTCTTCATATTTCTTTTTCTCTTCATGATAATGTTGAAAATGCTCAATTTGTAATACAGAAACGTCCAACGATAAATAACCAGTGGAGTGAAAACTGTAACAAATATCTCATTAGTCAGACACAGTATTAATGTGTTTGTGTTTACATACTGATGCTTGTAAGACAACAGTCAACATGCTAACACAACTTAACCTTTCAGTAAATAGAAGTAAAAATGTTTGGTCAGTGCAGAGTAAACACACAGAGCTCTGAGTCACTGCTGTAATGATGTTTGTTCTACAGGCCATTTGTCTTTAAAATACCAGGAGCGTGTTTCAGCAGCCTAAGACATTCACGGCAGCTCTTACAAGTGTTACATTTCAGAGGAAAATTCCCCATGTGTGCAGAATAAATGTCCACCGTGACCATCACAGAAATCACCATCACCTTTCTGACTCTCAGAAAAATGCCAGACATTCTCAGCTACCCTGAATAATTTTTTTTTATTGATAAAGTTTTACTTAATTAATGTTAATATCACATTACACTAGACTTTAATCAGGCATATGATCCATTCATGTTACTTTTACTTTCAACAGGGTTCCCACTCTTTCATAGACACCAGATTCAAGGACTTTTTAAATCACTAATAATTTTAAATGAAGCATCTTTTTTAATTCCCACCACACCGTAAAAAATATCTGTAAATTAGCAGTTTTACATATTTTGTGATTCATGTTTTTATTTTTCCCATTTAATTTATGCTTTCGAATTGCATTATGGGGCCTCAATCTTTCTTCCAACAACTTTTAACCTTGAAAAGTTTGAAAAAGTGTCTTTTATTGACATTTTTAATAGTTTAAAGTGACATATTGTCTGGGTTGGTGTTGTATATTACGCGACAAAAACCTTGTAATAAACTGCCAGCACGTTTTCTGTCATTTTACAGATTTATTTCTCTCTATATTATTTCTGTTACATTATATTATTTCATTTATTTCATTATTTATTATGGCATTTACTAAAATGTCAATACAAGTCACTTTGTTAAACTGCAGAGTTGAATTTTCAACATCAATCAAGGTCCCATAATGCAATTCACAACCATAAATATAGGGAAAACACTTGTAAATCAAAAAATAAGGAACCTGTTAATTAACAGATATTTTTTTTTACAGTGCATGAAACTCCTACCTGTACTTAATGTTTCACTTACACTTAATATTTACATTAAACACATCATATAGTAATGATGATGTTTTGAATGTGTCATTTTCAAAAATGTAGACCATTTCAAAGAACTTTAATAATTTCTTTGAATTCAATACTGGTAATATTCAAATGTGATTCCTGAAATATTGAAAAAACATGCATTATTTGTCAGAGTTGTTGTGCAAGATTTAAATTAAATTTTTCAGTTTTTTCGTTAACTTTTTGAAAGCAGCACAGCACAATTGTTGAAATAACACCATAAACTTTCAATTCAAACACTTTCAAGAACCTGTGTTTGTTTTTAAGTAACTTTCAGGCCTTGAATTCATTCATTTTCCTTTGGCTTTGTCTCTATTGCAGGGGTCGCCACAGCAGAATGAACCGCCAACTATTCCAGCATATTTTACATATATATATATAAATAAACTTGATAATTTAAATTTATTTATAAAATAAAATGTAATTGTGAAAATGTCTAGTATTGTACAATGAATGAATAAATATATATATATATATATATATTTTTTTTTTAAATGAAGATGCCAGTATAACAGCAATAAAACTCATTATACAAAATAACATGAATTAAAATGAATTAAAATTAAATTGAATAAATATTTAATAATAAATTATATATAATAATATATAATTAAGTCAAATAATTGTATATTAAAAAGAAAAAGTGGTGATATTAAATTTGATTATATTTTAAATGATTAAAAAAGAGTCCTAATAGACAGGTAAAAAAAAAAAAAATTATTCAGATAATAGTGGCAAAATGTATATATAGCAAAGTTTTAGCCTAAAACATTGTTCAAAAATAAAGAATAAAATCTGTTCCATGAAAAAGCAAACACATTTATATAAAACCTTAATAATAATCATAATAATTCATAGGTGTTGCCACTTACAGTAAGTGCTCCAATGCATTCTGACTTCACACACACACGCACGCACACACACACGCACACACTGATTTCATTCTATATAAATTCCTAACTTATATTCTTTTACATGTATTCTCATAGCTATAACTAGACAATGAGCTGAAACATGAACTAAACCTCTATATTATATTTATATTGTTTTCATAATGTTTCAATTAATTGTGATTCGTCAATTTATCAAATTGATTCACAACGTGCAATACATTCATTGACCACCAGGGGTCTGCAGAGACCCAAATGGAAAAAAAGCCTAATTACTACTGTATACAGAAGATAAATATTACAAACATCTACTGAACATCAACACAATTTCCAGCGATGTACATTCGAGAAGATTCTCACACACAAGTCATCACAGTAAAAACTAAATTGTCCAAATATCCTAATTCATAAAATATTTTACAGCATAATTCTATTAGGCTACATCTAACTTCCCTTTACTCTAATTAGCATTTATTAATGAACCAACATCATAAATTGCGTTTGTCTTACCGTCTTGTAGAGACCATGTAAAGGCTGTGTTTGGACACGTGTCTCCGATTGACCACTGTTTTGGGTCAAGGAATTACTGTATATCCAGATGGGGCCGAATGGAGTGTGGATCCAGGATAAATCTGGGCAAGTTTGTAAACGTGGCTACTCGCACATGAGCCTTATGTAACACATCTCTGGACAGATTTTACAGGGCCACCATCAAATACTGTTTGGCTTTTGCCATCTGCTTAGCGCTATGAGATTGATGAGTGCAGGTTTAAAGCTGCTTTCAGAGTGTGATGGACAAGACAATGTGTCTGTTATTTACTTATGCTATAGGCTCCTAATGATGCTTTAATCTGAGATTGATTCCGTTTAAGACAGGAACGGGCCTTCATAAGATGTTTTGATGCTGACAATATGTTTAAACGAAGGAATGCATTAAATGAGATAATCTGGGTGCATATTTCTATGAGCATATTTATTCAGAGAAAAATAATAATCATGAATATGTGGTTTTAACAGCACTCTTGTGATTAAAATAAATAATGAAATAAATTCTCATTAAATTAAATAAAAATTTCATTCAATTAAATCCAATTCTCCTTTTTTGTTTTATTTAATTTAGATAAGAATCTAAATTTTATTTTAAAAGAAAATATAATCGTGAGAATTTCTAGAATGAATGAATCTCAAATCTCAAAATGGAGATGCTCGTATAACAGCATTTAGTATTAACTCGTTATTCTGAGAAGGGGGGGTTATAATTTTTAAATTAAATTAAGTTAAATTAAACCATGAAATAAAACGTGCAGTGGTGCAGTGAGTAGCACGATGAGTTTAAATGCGCTGTTTATATTATTATATAGGATTATATTCATTCATTCATTTTCTTTTTGGCTTAGTCCCTTTATTAATCTGGGGTCGCCACAGCGGAATGAACCGCTAACTTATCCAGCATATGTTTTACGCAGCGGATGCTCTTCCAGCTGCAACCCATCACTGGGAAACATGACATCTGGGGACATCATTCTGCTGTGGCGACCCCAGATGAATAAAGGGACTAAGCCGAAAAGAAAATGAATGAATGAATGAATAATTATTATTATTATGTGTGTGTGTGTGTCTATAAATAAGTGTAAATGGAAATTTAGATGGGAAATTTAGTTTCCCATCTAAACCAAAATAGAAAAAATATATAATTAAATTTCAATAAATTAGTTTTTTTATAAATTAGTTTTTATAAAAGAAAATAGATAATAAAAGATAATGTCCAAAAATAAGTGAACATAAAATGTTAAACAAATATAATGATTTTTCTCCAATTACATTTTTATTACATTATTTTAATTCAAAATATAATTATAATAAAATAATAATAAAAGACAACGTCTAAAAATAGGTGTGAATAAAATGCTGAACAAATAGAATGATTTCTCTCCAATTATATATTTTAAATACAATAAAAAAATAAAAAAATATATAATTGGAGAAAAATCTTTTAAATTAAATTAAAATAAAAAGATAATAAAAGATAATATATAATAAGGCAATGTCTAAATATAAGTATAAATAAAATGCTAAAGAAATATAATGATTTTTCTCCAATTATATTTTCTCCAATATATATATATATTTGTAAATTATTACATTTTTAATAAATATGTATTTCATTTTTTATTAAAAATATATATTCACTTATATATTCACTTAAATAAATCACGCAGCATATAATATCGCCAATTTGACAAGCAGGTAGACTAGAAGACATCCCAGGACTGAAGCTTGAATAATCCTGTTTACAGGCTTGTGTGCCACTCAACTTCACCTTCATTCATTTACAGCCTCCAGCACAAACCAAGGGATCAGACTCTGAGCTGTTATAAATACATCTACATCACACACACTTCATGCATGATTCAAAATCATCCGCAGGGCCCTCCAGTCTGGCTCCAGCGTCCTGATTTCATTCATAATTTGAGCTGCGTTTCTCCTAGCAAAGTGAAAAAAGACTGAGGAAATTGCTAGAATTGGGACAGTCTGTTCTTTTACAAGGCATTCGATATTTTGATGTGCACCGAAGCTGTTATGAAACACAACTAATCGCTCGTTCGGGTTTTTCGCTCATCTTGTATTCGCAGAAGATAATATCGGAAATGAGTTGATGGTAATCTACTTATTTGGATTAAAATGATGTTGACCGCAGAGATGCCAGTCATTTAGCATCTAATCGGTGTGTTGTTTGACTGTTTGTGTGCAATAAAGTCATAATAAATGTCATGAGATGAGAATATTTACAAATGTTGTTATTAGGATTTAGACTGTATGTGTTCATACTTGTATAGTTCGGTTCTATTGGTATCCTTGGGATGGACTTTAAAAAAGATACTGATAGGGTTTGGCTTATTCTATACAAAAAAACAAAAAAAAACACAAAAAGAAAAGAAGAGGGTAAAAGACGTTTTATATTGATTAGATATATTTTTAAGCTGTAATATGGTCATGGGACAAATGGCCATACTTTTGGTGTACGCACTTTAGTTATGGAACAAATAAAATAGATAACAAATAAAATAAAATAACGTCAATAAATGAGTGTAAGTCACAGTTTAAATACAAATTAATTATATTTTTTCCATCCCAACACTGAAATTAAGATTTGTCAGATGCTGCACAAAACGGGGAAGGGGGAGTAAAATAATAAAATAAAATAAAATAAAATAAAATAAAATAAAATAAAATTAAGGGGGGATAAAAGTAAATAAATATAAAATAAGAGGGAATAAAATAAAAGTCAAAAAATGTGTGTTAATCAGAGTTACAATGCGCCCCACTATTATTACAACTGTTATTACTCTATGACATTAGTGGGGTGATTTTTTTCTGAATGTCTGAATGTGTTTTTTCATCTATATGACAACATTGTTTTGAATTGTGCTCAAATTTAATAATTATATTTTATTGTGAAAATATTTTAGTTCACCATATGACAGCTTAAAATGTTATCTAAGGCAATGTTAAAATGCACCCTACCTATGGTATTTTAAGACCAAACCTAAAGATCCAAACCAAAAAATAATAATAAATATAAATTTTGTGGTTATATCTTGTGACAAAACTTACAGAACATCCAAAATAAAAAAAACAATACTGTGTGCTAAGCTAAATGCTAAAAAAAAAAAGCAATTCAAACAACACTTTTCCATGGTGTTTTACATAATCTGTTAACCTATTCTATGGAAACATAATATTTCCATATATGTTATACAATTTTATACATCATTTCCTGTTATTTTACATTCTTTAGGTTCATGTTGTGTACATATCACATATCAAACCACAATGGACTTTGTTTGGAAGCGGACTGAAAATGGGTTTCTTGCTTGTTTGACTATTTTCTTGTCATAGTCAGAGTGTTCACATTTATGCAAATTAACTGTCCAAACAAAGCAATCAAACTAGAATTCGTTTTAATCTAACGAACCTGTCAAGTGTGAACACACTCTTAAGAACACAGATCTTAAATGGCTTCCAGCTTTGTCAGTAACTTACACATCATGCCAAATAAACACTATCGAAAATAAATAAAAGCCGTCACTGCAATGGTATCTCTTTTTTTACAGTTAGTTTACACTTTTTACTTTTTAGCTACTAATATGAACACTTGATTTCAAAAACGGTTAACAATAAAAGACTGCAGCAACTTTGAAGCTTAGAACATTAGAAAATATACAGAAATTGTATTACATTATGCATATTACA
>CAIGQV010019950.1:1951507-1988801 GCA_903798115.1 Danio jaintianensis | reverse complement strand
TTACATTTGATCACATTTAAATAAAAGCTGTCACTGGAATGGTATCTCTTTTTTACAGGTAGTTTACACGTTTGTACTTTTTAGCTACTAATATGAACACTCCATGTACTGTGTCTACCTTTAAGGCACCAATATGATTGAGGTAAAGTTGGTTTTATATTCACACATTTGTTCATTGACAACTTGTGACATGCTCCCTATATTGTTTACCATGGTTCTTTGAATATTGGGTCTGAAATCATGCAAGTATGACTTGAAAACAACATTTGCACTATTTGACTGTAAACAATGTTATACTTTGATAGTCATTGCTCCTAATATGATTTCACTATTTAGAATTTGCAAACAATATTTTTGTGAAATTATAATATTAAGGAGAAAGTCCAAATGTGTGAACATAAAACTAACTTTACCTCGATACCAATATGGACCCTTCAGCTATACCGTTCGAAAAGGTGCTGCCTTCATTGACCGCATTTGTACCTTTATTTTTCTGAAAGTGTATTTACATTCGACCACATTTAAGGTTTCTTACTTTAAACGAACGCTTGTGTTTCGTTCATAAGCTTCCAAGGCGCTGTCTGACGATCCTCTCTGGCTCACAGCACATATGAGGCACCTTGTTTTCCTGAATGAAATAGTACGCGCGCGCTATTAATAGCTCCGGCTCTATGACGTCACAATGGAAGCCGCATCTGACTCGCGACAGATGATGATTCTCTCAAAGAGCCTCGCGACCGGGAAGGACACACTACTATCCCCACATATTTGTCAGTCCACACGCCTGCAAACACACAGGAATTAACTTTTTTTCTCGCTCACAGAAGGGGACGTAGTGGCGGTTAGGAGATGGTTTTGCAGCATTTGCCCAGCTAGCGACGAGCGTTCGTTCTTTCATAACACCAGCAAGCTGCAGGCACTGTATACTGAACTGACTTCTGACAACAATAAACACACACCTCACAAAGACACGGTACGTATGCTGGTGTCCACCATGTGATGATGGCTTTTGTTTGCAGGGTGGTGTCCTCGTGTAATTCATCATGCGCCTTGTAGGACAGTTGATCTCAACTTCTTCAAGAAAACGATGTTTTGTTTTTCAAATCCTGTATACGTCAATGATTATATAATAAACTATATTTGTTGATTATGAAAGTATTTATCAGAGTTACATTTTGTGGAGTAGCCTAATGGCTGTGTTCCCAATGCATTACAGCTCTGGTTAAAAAAAAACACTCCACTAGCTATAGCTTTGCAAGTTCACACCTCTTTCCCTTTTTAATATACTTTTAAAATCTGTCTAAATTAAAATGTTTCATTCCCCTTAATAATAATGATGATAATGGGCTAATAAATAATCAACCTTGTGTGATCAGTTTTTGGGGGCATATGCATGCATCCTCTTTTTTACTGTTGTTTGTGCAAATAATTTATATTATGTATGCATTGCATAACATATCTGATTCTGAAGTGCTGTTTTGTATGACTGTGTCATGGCATATCTTTGTTTCTTATTTCAATTATACTCTATATAATTATTTTTTACACTCTGTGTTCTGTTTTTGTTTTTTTTTATCTGAAATTGGAAGTTGTTAGAAGTGCTGCAAACCTTGGCACCACAAGAAGTGATTATGTTTTCAATTTGTTTATTCATTTACTTGCGTTTACTTGCATGTGCTTTTTGGTCAGTATTGAATTGATTCAACCTCTTCATTTGATTACAATGTCCTATATAGGCTTAAAGTTACAATGCAAGACTCTGAAAAATACTTCTTCATACAGAATGGATTGAATGTTCATACACCATTTTATACAGTATGTAAACATATTTGATTAAGAGATGGTATGAACACCGGCTCCTTAATTCATAAGTTTACATACACAGATGAACCAAAACATTATGACTGTGTGAATATGAATATCAGTGATCATCTCCTAGCAAGGACACATATTTGGGTGGATAGATTAGATGGTAAGCAAATAAGCTCTTGTAATCATTGTGTTTTATAGGAGAAATGGGCAGGGATAAAGATCTGAGGGTCAAATTGTTACTGTGTTATATAGTTTCTCTGAAATGGAAAGGCTTGTGGGTTTCAAGTGGGGATGATTTTACCAAAAGCGGTCAGTCAAGAGACAAACTGCAAACTGATGACAGAATGTTGGGTTGCCAAGGCTCATAAATGAAGAAGCGCACCGAAGACTATCCCATCTGGTATTAGCCAACAGAAGTTCTACCGTGGCACAAGTCCCCCAAAACTTTATTGATAGCTATGGGAGGAATGTGTCAACTAGGGCTGCACAATATATTGTTGCAGCATTGATATTGCAATCTGTGCATCCACAATAGTCACGATCGCAGGATGTGCAATGTTGTGCAAAGTGGAGTCACTGCAGAGTTTAACCATAATGGAGTGAAACTTTATCATTTGCATGTGCTTTAAGGTCTGAGTGAGCGTTTCAAGAGTTTAAAGCATCCGAGTACAAGAAATGTGTTTATTGAATTATTTTATTGAAATTTATTGAAGTATTTAAATGATCAAGTGTTATTTTACATTTGAGTATTCTATTTCTGTAGCAGAATAGACTCCCCAGAACCCTAAAGCGCTTTTTATTTAACTTGTATCTTTGCTTTATTGTATTTTTCTATGCTTGTAAATTAGCTTTTTATTTTTCGTCCATGATTCACGACTAAAAAAATAACCACAATCAAACTAAAATGATGAATTGTTTCTAAATAGAACTATTCAAGTCATCTGGTGAAATTGAATTCATATTGCAATATATATTGCAGAAAAGCTAAATATCACATTGTCACAAGTTTTTCCAATATCGCGCAGCCCTAACACACACACTCTCCTGTGTATGAGGTTATGTAGCTACAGACCAATCAGAGTGCCTGTGATGAGAACTGTCCACTCTTGAAAGTGTCTACATTTGGCACAAAAACTGATCCTTAAAGTGGAAGGTTGTCAGGTCATTATCTTTAACATTTGCGGACTGCTGTGCTATGTATACTGTGGGACAACAGTTCCCCAGCGGGAGGGGAACTACAATGCTATGTGGAAACTTCCACTATGGGGATTTCGTCAGAAAGCCAATCATTCTGAAGAGTAATTAAACGGGCCAATGAAATGCCAATGAGTTGGCGGTGTCAGCGTGCGCAGCTGGCAGCAATCACAATCAGCTTGTGAATAAGAATGCCGGCTGTGCCACACAACAACACCTTTTCTAGCTGAAGAAGCCGAACTACAGCTGTCAGCTAAGGCGCAATCCCTGTGGCGAAGGAACATAGCATTTCCGTTCCCCCCCTCGGGGAACGAGGGTTACTTTAGTAACCGTTACGTTCCCTAGCGGGAGGGGAACTACAATGCTATGTGAAACTTCCACTATGGGGAAATCTATGGAAAACGCCACAGTGATTGAACCTTACCATGTCGCTGGTGAGAGGTTTGCCAGGCTCCGGCGTGAGCGCACCATCATCACCAGAGACGCAGCCCACCAACGTGTCCTCTGGCCCTAACTTACCTGTGAAGCACTTAAAGGCTTATTTATATTTTTTGGGGAGTCGTAAAAAATACACCTAGTTAAGATACTAGGAATTTTAAATTACGACAGTACGTTGGGAAGCGTGCAGTCCCGATAGGGAGGACGCTGCGGAGACCACCTGCTGCCCAATGGGGAGACCTGGTGGCAGGAAGACATATAGACTAACCCTGAAAAGGGGGAGAACACATATGAAGGATGGTTAGCGGGGAGGGAAGACACGGGCCCGCCTAAGGGGAGGAACTACACCGTGGCTGAGTGAAGCATATGGGATCGCCAGCATAGCAGGCACCTATACCCAGAACGCGGGCTGACCAAGTGGGCATGCCAACTACGTAATGGGCCAGGCACCTGACTCCTCCACTGAGTCAGATGCTGGGGGCCTCGGAGGAACTCTGCAGGGGTCGCCAAATGGGGAACTCAACTGAACAGAGTGAATAAGCGCATGAATCTCTGTGTTAGAGAGAAAGGCGCAGCATGCGTGTTTCAACACCGTACTGAATTTCCTCATTCACTGGCGTATCCAGCACACGTGAGGAAAATCAGCCCACTCAAAGATTATAGAATCTTTACGAATGTATTAGGTGTCGCCCAGCCCGCAGCTCTACAGATGTCTGTTAGAGAGGCGCTGCGTGCTTACGCTCAAGAGAAGGCGATACTCTTAGTCGAGTGCGCTCTCACTCCCGGGGTACGCCGCTCACCCTGGCATAGAAAAGCGAAGGAGATGGCATCCACTATCCAGTGGGCCAACCTCAGAATGGATACGGCACTTCCCGTCTGCCGATCATAACAGAAAAGGAGCTGCTTAGAGTCGTAAGCTCTAATGCGGTCACAAGCGCCGAGCGCGAACAGGACACAGCAAAGAAAGGGGCTGGGTCTGCCTCCTCCGTGGGCAGCGCTTGCAGGTTCACTACATAGTCTAAAGAAGCGCTGTAGGAACCTCGGGCACCTAGGTGGGCCGGGGTCTCAGGAAAACGTGAGAGTGGGCCGGCCCGAATTGCTGGCACACTTCGCTGACCGAAAATGCCTCCAGATACCCGACCCTCTTGACCGATGCCAACGCAACCAGCAGAGCTGTCTACCTGGACAGAAAACTTAAAGATACTGAGTCGAGTGGATCGAGCAGACCTCTCCTAAGAGAGATCTCCAAGTGGGTATGAGAGGGGGACAGGATTGATTTAATTAACCAGCGTCTTGCGCCTCTGGGAACTGGATGATGAGGCGATGCTTTCCCAGCGCGCCGCCATCCCCGCGTCCTCAGAGCGGGGATGATCGTAACGCCAACCCCTCAGTGCGAAGAGGACAGCCTTAGCTCAGCCAGCTGAAGGAGGAAAGCATCACACTGATCTGGCATGTCCGGGGTCCTTCTCGGAGAGAAGTACACCACACAGTGAATAGACTCCACTTCAGGGCGTAGGCATGCCTCGTAGAGGGTGCTCTAGCCTGAGTGACGGTGTTAACCACCGAACCGGTAAGTCACCTAAGTCCTCCACGCTCCATCTATGGACCTTACACGTGATTCCAGAGATCTGGGCGCGGGTGCCAGATGGTGCCTGTTCCAAAGAAGGAGCTTCTTCAAAGGGATATGCCAGGGAGGGGCCGTCACGAGGAGAAAGCTGAAATATAGATCAGATTGAGCCAGAGGCGCAATAACAGACCTGGTCCTCGTCCTCCCTGACGTAACACAGTATCTGCGAGTAGGCTCACTGGAGAGAAATGCGTATTTACGCACGCCCAGGGGCCAGCTGTGTTAGCCAGCGCGCAGAGCGCACCTATAGCAGCTGGACAGCCGGGGGTGGAGTCTCAGTTTTCCCGGGCGTGAACTGCCGTGAGAGCGCATCGGCTGCACGGTTGAGTTCGCCGGGGGAAAAAAATGGCACGCAGCGATTCCGCCGCGAATGACTCCGGAGGAGCAGACGGCGAGCGAGCTGAGACATGCAGCGAGAGCGGATACCCCCTGTGCGGTTGATATACGCCATCGTTGCCGTGCTGTCCGTCCTGACCAGCACGTGTTTCCCCTCTAGCACCGGTAAAAACAGTGCAGCGCGAGATACACTGCCAACAGCTCCAGGCAATAATATGCCAAAGCAACCGGGTTCCTTCCACGGACCCGCAGCTGCATGCCCGCAACACACGGCCCCCCAGCGCGTACTGGAAGCATCCGTCGAAATGACGACATGCCTGGACACTTGTTCTAGAGGCACACAGGCCTGTAGAAACGCAGGGTCCATCCAGAGGCTGAGGGCACGGCGTCACAGCGGCGTGACAGTCACCCGGTGCGTGCCCGCGTGCCATGCGCGTCTAGGGACCTGATCGGGAAGCCAATGCTGAAGCGGTCTCATATGGAACAGCCCGAGCGGCGTGAAGCGGCCACGGATGCCATATGCCCCAGGAGCCTCTGAAATGATATCAGTGGGACCACAGTTTTCCTGTCGAACTCTCTCAGACAGGTCAGCATCAGCCCAGCGCGCTCTCGAGGGAGGCGCGCCGTCATGGTGATCAAGTCCAGCTCCAACCTGAGAAAAAAGATGCTCTGCACGGGGGCGAGCCTACTCCTTTCTCAGTTGACCCGAAACCCCAACAGGTCGAGGTGCCAGAGCACCCAGTCCCTGTACATAATCAATTGATCCTGCGAGTGAGCTAAAAAGCCTGTCATCGAGATAATGGAGTATGCAGATGCCCGCGAGCCGAAGGGGCATTAGGGCATCCTCCGCGAGCTTCGTGAAAACCCGCGGAGACAGGGAGAGCCAGAAAGGGAGGACTTTGTACTATCATGCTCGACCCTCGCACGCAAACCGCAGCCGGTGGCGTGGGAAAATGGAGAAATGAATGTACGTGTCCTTCAGGTCTATCGCTGCAGACCAATCCTGAGGACGGACGCATCGGGGGATGTGCTTTTGCATGAGCATTCTGAGCGGCTGCTTGTAAGGCAGCGGGTCAGAATGCGCAGAACTAGGATTGGTCATAACCCACTGCTCTTTTAGGGTACGATGAAGTACAGACTAAAAAGCCCATACCTCATCTCGGCTGGAGGGACCGGCTTGATTGCATCCTTCGCCAGGAGGACAGCAATCTCCTCGCACAAGAGAGGGGCGGACACAGGGCTGACACCTGGTGTAATACACGCCCGTGAACTTGGGGGACCGTTTAGCGAACTGAATCGCATAGCCGAGTCTGATTGTCCGAATGAGCCATCGCGACGGGCTGGGCAGCGCTAACCAGGCTGGCAGAGCCCACGCGAGTGACGTCATCGGTGCAATCACTGACGCACCAGCGGTGGGGCAGCACGGGATGGGAGAGCTCACCCCGGGAGGCATGCGTCCCAAGGAAGAGCGGAAGTTAAGAGGTTTAATCTTAACTTCGTCCCAAGAGCCCGCAGGGCGGCTAGGAGTGCGAGAGAAAGGAGCCCGTCCTCTGGCACTCACAGAGCCTGTGGCGAAGAGCACCGATCCTGCGAGCTGGAAGGCATAGCGTCCCATACTGGCAGTGTTCGGGCTATCACACCCGGAGAGAGGAAAAAAATTGCTCTTAAAAAATTTAGTAGCCATACGGCCTTTTTGTTAATGATATGGGTGTCCCTGGCCCTCCGCCAGGGAAAGAGCAAACATCCTTTTCTCCGAGTGGCCCGTCTCAGGGACGCTTCGCGGTCCGTACTGGACTTAGCAGCGCCCTGAGGCGGGGGGCGGTGATCGTCTGTGAGGTGCTCAACGCTGCCGCTTAACCAGTTGAACGGACAGGGCGGCGGAGCAGATTTTGGAGCCACAGACGAGCGCCCTCGGCGAGAAGCAGCCAAAGTGCACTAATCGACAGGGAGAGCGGTTTTTGAGCCCGCCGATCGCACTTGACTACTCTTTCACCGAAGTGAATTCCTGGGTGAACTCACCCCGGTGTCGCCGAACAGGCCAGCCTGGGATATGGGTGTGTTAAGAAAGCGAACTTTGTCAACGACACGCATATCTGCCAGGTTTAGCCAGAGGTGGCGTTCCTGGACCACTAGTGTGGTCATCGTCCTTC
This sequence comes from Danio jaintianensis, assembly GCA_903798115.1. Taxonomy (NCBI): domain Eukaryota; kingdom Metazoa; phylum Chordata; class Actinopteri; order Cypriniformes; family Danionidae; genus Danio; species Danio jaintianensis. The sequence goes on along the minus strand of CAIGQV010019950.1, from coordinate 1,981,244 downwards.
CCAGGGCACTCGCAGCCGACCTGGTGTTTTTAGAGCAAAGTCGGTTGCAGTGCGTAGTGCATTAAGCCTGGGTCGGAACCTTCCTCGTGCCGCTGGGCCAGCGCTTGCACTAGCCATAGCAAGCAAAACGGAAGCAGCCTGGCCCACAGCAGTGTAGGCTCTGGCCCTAAGGGACACAGACAACCTACACGCTTTGGACGGGAGCCGAGGCTAACCACGCCAGGAAGGGGCACCACGCGGGCAAGATTGACCGCGCTAGCACACTCGACCTGGGGTTTTGCCTCATACCCCCTGGCTGCTCCGTCATCGAGGAAGGTGAGGGCGGAGCGCACGCAGACCGGGCAGAAAAAGGTGCCCTCAGCGCTGCGTGAACTTACTGTGCACCTCCGGGAAGAAGGGGACGGGAGGCTTAGAGGGTTTCCCCTTCTTATCCTCCACATAACACCCGTCTAATCGGTCCGGCGGCGAAACTGGGGGACAAGCCATCTCCAGCCTCGTCGCCGAAGTAGCCCGGGTTAGCACGGCCATCATATTAGATGCCATATCCGGAGCCTCGCTTACCACCCCTGAGGGAGGAAGCGGGTCCGAATTGTCATCGGAAAATGACAGCCCACCCTCCAATGCAGCGATGGACATCTGGTCCTCGGTGTCATCGAGTGAGAGGGCGACCCTCCCGAAGGATGGTGCGCTTCTCTCACTCGAAGCTTGGATGGAGCGCGCTTGAGGAATGGGAGGTCCGCAAGCCAGAGGGCGGTGGATTGACCCCCACTGTGAGCCTCAGATCTGCCCGAGTGCCAACCGCTACTTGCGGGGGACAATAGGGGTGGTTCGCCCTTTTGCAAGAGCGAGCCGCGATCTTAGCTGCGCAACAGACATGCCATCGCAGTGATGGCATGCGCTGCCCGCGAGCACCGCATTAACATGCTGGTCCCCCAAACATGCAATACAGTGCTCGTGCCCATCATCCGTGGACAGGAAACCACCGCATCCAGAAACGCACGGTCGGAGCGACGTCTTTAAAAAGACGCGCTGCCCGACCGTGTTACTCTTTTAGGAAATTTGCTTAAATTTATACGCACCGCTCTTGAAGTACCGGTCCAGCGAAACGCCCAGGGACAGGAGAAAGCCAGCTCGACCACCACTGCTCGCGTTGTTGCTCGCGCTGGAACCGGGAGAAATCAGCCTCTCAGAAGACGGCAGCTTTCTCTCACTCTCTCTCTCGAACAAAGTCGGAGGATGACAGCAAAACGTCTCTTTCAGACTGCACATGAGGCTTCTGAAAGCGAAAAGGTGTTGTTGTGTGGCACAGCCGGCATTCTTATTCACAAGCTGATTGTGATTGCTGCCAGCTGCGCACGCTGACACCGCCAACTCATTGGCATTTCATTGGCCCGTTTAATTACTCTTCAGAATGATTGGCTTTCTGACGAAATCCCCATAGTGGAAGTTTCCACATAGCATTGTAGTTCCCCCCCTCGGGGAACGAGGGTTACTTTTGTAACCGTTACGTTACCTGAGTAGCTACCTACATGAATATAGTTGCAGACTATGTACACCCCTTCATAACAGTCATGTTCCCAGATAGATGTGGCCTCTTTCAGCATTTTGTTCAAAATAGTCTTAAAACCATTCCTGAAGAGTTTAAGTTGTTGACATGTCCTCCAAATGAGCATCTGTGGGAAGTTCTGGATAAAATTTGATCCACAGCAGCTCCGCTTTGCAAATTGCAGCCCTTGAAGGATCTGCTGCTAATGTCTTGGTGCCAGCATCACAAGACATCTTCATTAGGGTCTTGTAGAGTCCATGCCATGGCAGGTCGGCGCTGTTTTGGCAGCACATTGAGGATGAACAGCGTATTAGGCGGGTGGCAATGATGTTTTGGCTCATTGGTGTATAGCTGATATGGCTGATGGTTCTGAAATTAAAATACTGTATCTGTGAATGTATAATGACCATTTTTAGAGGAATGTTTTTTTTACACTTTACCTTAAAATATGCAGAGAAATGATATGAAACTGTGAAGGTGAAAATTGGAGATGTTGCTGCATTATGCATAACACTCTCCCTCCAGTTGTTTTAGTAATTGGAATGATTAAAGGCCATATCAGTAATTTAAAATTGTATTAGGTAATAATCATCCCCCCTCAGAGTCAAGATATAAAAAATAACATTAGATGATAACATCACATGAATTATCTGTTTATTATTTTATGATTATATTAGATGCACTTGCCAAGTAGTTAACAGCCAATAATTGAAGGTGTCATTAAACACTCTAATTTGAAATCTTTAGATTTTTAATTAGAAATACAAGCATCTTTGTACGTGCGTTCATGCACATTGCATCTGACAAGAAAGTCATATGGGTTGAGTTTTGTCCTGCTCAGCTGGAACAAAATGTGGCTATAATATAGGGCAACTATTTTAGGAATGTGAAAACAAGAAGTCCTGTATTATATTGAGGTTTCATTGACCCATAGCAAGGTCAATGCTATCTGCAGCTTCTGTTTTAATAGATCTGAAATGAAATACCTCCTTTGGTCAGTATGTATGTGCGCTGATATGAATTTTTGTTCTCTTGAAGGGTGCTCATTATGGACTACGAAAGACCCAACGTCGAGACTATCAAATGTGTTGTTGTTGGAGACAATGCTGTGGGGAAGACTCGCCTTATTTGTGCCCGGGCCTGCAACACTACCCTGACCCAGTACCAATTGTTGGCCACACATGTACCAACCGTATGGGCCATCGACCAGTATAGAGTCTGTCAAGAGGTAAACCTTCTCTCAATTAAATTTACCCTGCTGTTATGATAGCATTATGACTGTAGATAATGAGCGCATGATTCTCAGACTTGCTTCCGTCAGGATTCATTTAAATTTCAGCTGGCAGAAGGGATATAGATTACAGGAAAAGTTCAAACAGGTCTCTGGTCTTCTGTGCTTTAGGACAGGGGAGCTATTTTAACAGCTGAAATAACGCTGTGACTCCTCACAGGTCTTAGAACGTTCCAGAGATGTTGTGGATGACGTAAGCGTGTCCCTTCGGTTGTGGGACACCTTTGGGGACCATCACAAAGACAGACGCTTCGCCTATGGAAGGTATGAATAGATTCTATTGGATGTTGTAATCAAATAGTTCATCCAAAAATTTTAACTTGGTTATTATTCCACCCTCTTGTGATTACAAACATGTGGGACTTTCTTCTGGGAAACTCAAAAATAAAAATATAGCAGAATATTCATGCTGCTCTTTTGTGTAAAATGACATTTTTTCTCCTTCAAATGTACAGTTTGTTTTTCTCAAATACTTTTTTCCTCTTTATTTTTTCTGGATAACATTTAGCTAGGGGGCGACACAGTGGCTTAGTGGTTAGCACTGTCGCCTCACAGCAAGGTTGCTGGTTCGAGTCCCGGCATGTTCTTCTCGTGTTCGCGTGCTCCGGTTTCCCCCACAGTCCAAAGACATGCGGTACAGGTGAATTGAATAAACTAAATTGGCCAAAGTGTATGTGTGTGAATGAGTGTGTATGTATGTTTCCCAGTACTGGGTTGCAGCTGGAAGGGTATCCGCTGTGTAAAACGTGCTGGATAAGCTGGTGGTTCATTCCGCTGTGGCGACCCCTGATGAATGAAGGTACTAAGCCGAAGGAAAATTAATGAATGAACATTTAGCTAAATACATAATGCTGACTTTTGAGGCCTGGGAACTATGGTAAAGCTACAAGCTGGCCTTCGTTACATTCACTTCTCTAAACCTAATTCTTATCAGGGTCACGGCACCAATATAACCCATCTAGTGCTACACCCTTATCAGGATTGGAATTTGCCATTCTGCTATTGAAGGTGGGCTCTAAAACAGGGGCATTAAAGACTGTAGCCTCTTGCATGTGAGTGAGGCACAGCTTCTAGACACTGGCCTCCATTACACTCCCATCTGGGTCACGGCACCAATAACCCATTGGTTCTACATGCCCAGCTTCTAGAGCGATCAGAACCAGCTTTTCTTGCATAGGGGCATATGAAGGATGGTAAAGACCAAAACTGTTTGTCACATGAACAATCACGGCTTACCATATTAAAATATCTACATTTGCATATGAAATTGTAGAACAGCAGCAACATTTTTAGTTTCTGACTCCTTAGACTTTCAGTATACTTTTTTCTTACTTCAATTCCCTTTTATTGTATAAAAAGAGAGCAGCATGAAGATTTAGCTAAACATCATTTAGTGTGTTCCACAGAAGAATAGTCATGAAGGAACATAAAAGTGAGTAAATGTATTTTTGAGTGAACTATCCCTTTATATCTCTTTTAAAGTAAATTCTTTGCATTAATGTGCATTATACTAATTTATTTATTATGCCAATAGACGTGACCCAGATTAAACTGTGATTTTGACAATAGCATAAATATGAGGGTATGCATGAGAAAAATCCACAGTGCTCTTTGCTTAATACCTCAACAAATTACCAAGGAAAATCTCAAGTGCTTCTTCAGTTCATAAGTGCCACCGATTTACGGAACAGAAAGACAGGAAGCATCCTGCCATCAGATGCTTTCATCATTCGCTTTGACATCAGACACTGAGCTATTTGCAACTGAATGCGTGCCGAACATGACAGCTGAACACTGTTGTGTTAACTCATGGCCATTTTGTGTCAAGCACTTGTTTAATGAGGTCTTTCTTTCTTTTCATCACACACTCACTGCTTTTTATGCTTTCTTTTATGGCATTTTCAGAACAGAATAAACAAAGAGCAGTCCCATTTTGGTATGAGTTTATAGTGGTGGTAACATAATTAACTTAATTTATGTTATGCTCACAGATGTATTTTCAAGAAACAGAATGCATGGCATGCAGCATTTATTTCATATTATTGTAGCTTCATTTTTGTTTTACTGTTCGTAATAAGAATGCATTAAAATAAAATATTACTAATATTACCAACCTTGTTTTTACAGATAGATTGTAATGTATTTGTGGGTGCACCTACATGACATTTTGGCTGATACCGATAACCGATAACTCTATATATTTGGAAGCCGATAATCGATCTATAAGGCAAATAACAATATATCTTAAAATTAATTTTTCTGAGCCTGTTGGCTAATAAATACAATGGACAGCTAATTTTAAAGCATCTTCAGAAAACAAGAAATCTAATCTTTTTTTCCCCCAAAACCTTTTACAAATTGCAATTCTGATGTCTTGTTTTTTTTTTTTTTTCTAACTCTTTTGAAATTCATAACTTTACATAATACCTAATTTTTCAGATTTAATATATGGAAGTAATTTTCTTGTCGGTGGGCTGCACGGTGGCTCAGTGGTTAGCACTGTCGCCTCACAGCAAGAAGGTTGCTGGTTCGAGTCCCGGCTGGGCCAGTTGGCAATTCTGTGTGGAGTTTGCATGTTCTCCCCGTGTTTGCATGGGTTTCCTCAGGGTGCTCTGGTTTCCCCACCAGTCCAAAGACATGCGCTATAGGTGAATTAAATAAACTAAATTGGCTGTAGTGTATGAGTGCGTGTGTGAATGAGAGTGTATGGGTGTTTCCCAGTACTGGGTTGTGGCTGGAAGTGCATCCGCTGTGTAAAACATATGCAATAATTGATGGTTCATTCCGCTGTGGCGACCCCTGATAAATAAGGGACTAAGCCGAAAGAAAATGAATGAATGAATGAACGAATGAATGAATTTTCTTATCGGACCAATAACGACAACAATAATCATTTATCAACCAATATGGCTATCAATATACTGTGCATTTCTAAATGTAATTTTTAGATCTAGATGATAAAAACATATTCAATAATATAGTGAGACACACCCTCTGTGTATTAAACACAGAGATTGTGTCTCAATAAGCACCCTAATTACTATATTCATATACAGCAATGCTTTTGAAAAATACTTATTAAAAGTAATACAAATTTTATATTTAGCATTTTGGTCACGAACTTAAATGCCAATGGTGTTTCGGAGATCTTAAAATGGGCAGAAAATTGACGATAAAAAAAATGATACCCTCTATGTAAACTTCTAAAATCTGATTTTGCATATGTGTACTACATATTCAATCTATAGTCTTTAACAACCAAAAAAACAATGGTGGACAATGATCATATGTTCACAGATGCATGGTGATTCTTTACAAAGTAACATACGTAGCCAAATACTGGCCTGGCATGCATAATAAAGCATTTTAACTTAAGTTGTTTTCATGAATTTACACTGTAAAAAATGCTGGGTTCCTCACAGTTCATTCATGTTGTCCCAACACAAGTCAATTAAGTTAGCTTAACAAATCTCCAAAAAAGTGGATTGAACAATTAAGTTGTGCCAAAAAAAATCAGTAATTGTGTCGTTTCAGCTCATTTTTAAATAAGTAGTTTAAACAAGCAGCAAAAAAAATTTTTTTTGAGTGTATGTGAACAGGAATTTCTTTGTTAAATTCTGTTTTTAGTGCATTGTGTAAATGTTTCTTCAGCCAGCAGTATCTCAATAGCTGTTTCCATTCAAATATCCGAATTACACTGTAAAAAAAAAAATCTTGCTGCCTTAATTTTAGTTGAATCAAATGAACATTTCTTGTCATCTCAACTTACATTAATCAAACTGACAAAAAATATGAAGTTAGACTTTGTATAACTTAAACAATTTAGTTAAAACTGAATTATAATTAAATGGTCAACTAAAATAAGCAACAAAAATATTTGTTGTCCACTTTATGTCATAACTTTTTTTGCAATGTAGATTTATGCACAAAAATGGAATATTGCACAAAACATTTGTGAATTAAGCACCGTTTCCTTCCAATAAACTGGCAACAAACATCAAAAATAAAAATGGAATTTGTTGCCATATAGGAAAAGTTACTGTGGGCCTTTTTTCTTATACTGTATATTAAATTACTTGCAGGCAGTTCATTCCACTGTGGCGACCCCTGATAAATAAGGGACCTAGCCGAAGGAAAATGAATAAATGAATGAATGAACTACTCATTAGTGGATTGTTAGCACGCAAATTCATGTATGAAGTACTAATTCAGACCAGCTAGGAATTGGACACACTCCAATGCTATTCTTTAAGACTTAAGTCCTTACTTCCTTTTGGAGACGGCTGGTGTTCAACAGCATGAGAATGCCCCGATTCTTCTTTCTGACAGTCTGCAGGGAGACTTTAGAAACCTAAAGAAAAGCTGTCTGTGTATGTATCCTGCAATAAAAAATTGTGATTTATCGCTAAACCAAACCCAATCCAGACACACTAGACTATTCCAATCAGACACACCTGACTTGTTGCCTGGAGAGCATGGCGTGCTTCCTAGCTTCAGGCCCGTCATGTTCAATGGAATTATATTTTTAGTCTACCCTGCTTTATTGCATCCTAAAAATAAAACCCAGGCACCAATTTCTGGATTCATAAAGCTTGGCTCGGACTCACATAATGACCTCTAGACGTTCGCTGGATGTCTTACTCAGGGCTTTGTTGTGCGACTGGTGTACCCTGTTGTCTTTAGAAGTAATCCATGATGTTATAGGAAACAGATTCTAAGGTACTACACCTCCCCAAATCCCAATTTTCAGTCAGTAACTACCAAACAGAAGAGTAAGAAGCGTACGCTCTGCTTAATGAGCATAGGCTAAGAATAAAAGTTAAATTGTTATAGCATAGTATCAATATAATTACACAATGTATAATGTTATTCTGTATTTATTGCTTTTAGTTATCATTTTCACTGGATACTCAATGAAAAAAAATGGTTTATGTAATACATAGCCATGTGGCAATTCCTATTTTTTAGATAATCCGTTGAAATAAATACTTTATAAATGGATTTTGCTTCATGTCCGTTGATTTTTTTCTATTTTTATGTGGAACCTTATGGACACAGACTATAAGATATGATTTATTGATGACAAGTGATGCATCTTTGCATATTATGTCACATTTAAGGGGATAGTTCACCCCAAAAATGAATATTCTGTCATCGTTTACTCAACCTTATTTCTGACTTCCTTGATTCTGTGAAGCACTAAAGAAGATATTTTTACTAATTTAAACCAAAGCACCATTGACTTCCATTGTTCAAACAAAAGAAAGTCATACTGGTTTCAAACGACTTAAAATGAAGGCAATATCCATTCGTTTTACATTCAGTCTTTTTATATGCACTGATGTGACTACTACTACATTTGTAGTAATTTTGTGAGGATTTGTGTGAATGATGATTGTTTTGACAACATTGTCTTTACACAAAACCTTCCTAAAACACAAATGACAAACTTTTTTTTTTTTTTTAGTACATTATTGTTGTGTGAGACCCTTAGTTTACAACAAAAATAATTATTTTAAAATAGATAATATCAACCAGCCAAAAGCTGCAGTCATATATTCAAATGACTTATACAGCTGTAATTTGCTGTTTGCTGTAATGCTTTTTGAAGTAGTCCGACCCACTGGTCATACAGCAGAAATAGTAGCATATATATGACATGGATCTTCTATATGATTTCATAAGCACACAGTATATACTTACAGTACATAAAGTATGTTGAGAGTGTCTGGTTCATTAAGCGATGAAGCACAAATGAGAAGCCATAATACTGGGTGATTATAGCTGACATTGTCGATGGTATGGAAAATACAACCTTTATCGCAATTTCCATCTAAATATGTGACAAACTTATGCGCAAAACTGGAATATCGCATAAAACATATGTGAATAAATCACAGTTTCCGTTTAATTAGTCAAAGAGAACAAAATCATCACTTCCCCATAAACTGGCGGCAAATATCAAAAAGCAAGAGAAGCCACTGTAGGCCTTTTTTCTTATATAATAGATTACTTGTGGCTCAGAAGACGAAATACAGTGAATACGCGTGACTTTTGGAGGTGCAAGATGCCTATAATACTGAACCACTTTCATGACAGACTTTGGCGAAGAGATTTTAGAATGACCAAAACAACATTTCAGATGTTTTACAATGTAGTCAGTCCAATGGTTTGTCCAGTAATGACATCCCATCGTGCCCATTTTTGTTATTACTTGACTTTTTTTCGTGGGCATTCTGGAATTGCATGGAAGTGCATTTTTTCTTATCGGCTAAAAAATGTCTACTGCTCAGTTGTGCGTGTACATTTTCAAAGTTGATGAAAGCATTTTTTTATGCGATATTCCAAAATGCGCATAAAAATAGGTGGATGGAAAATAGCTAGTGTGAATTTAGCTAGGCTGTCTTGCAATTTACAGAACTACCTCTGATCATGTTTTGCATTATTGCTAATTAATGACGTTGAGAGATTTGCTCCCCGGACTGATGCAAGGTTAATAAGAATAATTGCTGCTGGTTTCTTTTATTCATTCAGGTTAGAGGAGTTATTGTTGAGTCTCCGGGAAGTCTAATTGCATCCACAGTGACCCTTCAAGAGATTCTGGAGGCCAAATAACTGCTACAAGTTTTATTAAAGTGCATTGATTCTGGCTTAACATCAAACAGGCTTGTCTCTAGAGTGCTCTGCCAAGAGCTCCATTTTGACCCAAGATGTTGGGCTTTCAGCAAACCATTATTGGGGACAGGATAAGCTTTAACCTAGCAATTATTGGGAGCAAGCAGTGACACATCAAAGCATTCCGATATCTTCAACCTCATGTCTTAAAGGCAGCTTGATATCAGACGCCACTTAAAATTTGGACTTACATTGTCTTTAAAGACTGTGGCAGTAATGTTGTATTTCTGTTATTCTAAAGTGGTGTTGACTACAAAGGCATATTATTATGTAGCATTGTTCTGTGCCTCTTTTTGTTTGTAGGCCTCCTATGATCTTTATGCAAGCCTGTGAATCATAAAAGAGACGCTGTAAGTCTTCAATCCTGCTAGCATCTCCATAATTCTCTGCATTGCCAATTGTGTGGTGTGGTAGCCGAGACCTTCGCTTGCCCAGTCAGCATTATGAAATGCACGATTCCTTTTGTGGACGATGGCAAATGGGTGATCGTACGTTATTCACTTATTTGTGTGGTGACTATTGTTGCCCCCTCTTCCCCAGGATAGAGTCTGTATTAATCTTGCTACAGGAAGCTATGCCGGCAGTGCGCCAGAATGTCTGCATGTCATCCTCTTTGTGCTTTTTGTTTTGTCTGTTTTTTTTGTTGATCATGTTTGTTCTAGTCCTCCCAAAAAAAAAAATTGCCGAAGGAGTTTGTGGTCTCTGGCATCAGGCACATGTTAAACTAAAGGCAATCTTTTTGCGTGCTGTGAACAGGTCAATGTCGGGCTGGCATTGAGATTGCAGGTTTTGCATGTCCACCGAACACTAAAGGACTGTGGTGTTGCTACAAATACCGCTTGGCACCTGACACTTTTGGCTTAAAATACTATTAGCATGCGTGTTACGTGGTGTCTTGCCTTGTGTTGTTAAACAGATGGCGTTTCCATAGGACAATTGCTTGATTTTGCTTCTTACTTTTCACTTTTGAAGGTCTGATGTCGTGGTCCTCTGCTTTTCCATCGCCAATCCCAACTCCTTACACCATGTTAAAACCATGTGGTACCTCGAGATAAAGCACTTCTGTCCACGCACACCTGTCATCTTGGTTGGTTGCCAGCTGGACTTGCGCTACGCTGACCTGGAGGCAGTCAATCGAGCTAGGCGACCATTATCAAGGTACTAGTAACTAAGTGAGAACTTGTCTATTGCTTTGCAATACCTTTGCAACATTAGCCACTTTTCCAATATGATACTGAATGGTTCTAAGAACAGTCAGGAGTTAGGGGTGTGATGAGATGCATATCCCAGTAGATGAGATGAGACATGAGATTGGGTTCATGAGAACGAGATGAGATTTTTAGACTTTAAATAAATCCTCAATGATAGTATGTATATATATGTAAATGTTGACATGTTTTTTTTTTATTTAATTCTCTGAAGTCTTTTATTCAACTGAAAAAACATTTGATGCATTTTTAAATAAATCTGCAGTAATAACATATAAACACTGCAAAATGTGCATTATATATAGTATACATAAAAATATATAATAATGCAAATATCCTTTTAAGTGCAATCAATAACCGCAATAATTGACTACAATCAAATTTGTGCTCTCTTGAAACTCAAAAAAACAACTTTCTTCAAGCATAGAAGATGGTAGTATACTACACAAAACAGCCTAAGTTAGGTCATGTTCTCTTTTTAATTTATTTTTGGTGTTTTTGCCTTTATTGGGATATAACCGTTTGTAGAGCGGAAGCAAAGTTGGACAGAGAGGAGAGATGACATCGGGAAAGATCAGCGAGCCGGGACTCGAACTCAAGACCAACATGTTCATAACAGTTTCTGTTCATCTCTTTGGCAACGGTAGCCCCACCCTCAGCCCCTGACTCAAGCTCAATGTTTTGATGCTACTCAAGAACCACCTTTTTTGGAAATAGACTGACGCCGAACCACCATTCAAACTGCCTTTGCACCAACCATGACATTCTCGAGAGAACAGTCAGATCTTGTGAGACACATCAGATCTCGATAGATCTTGTGCCACAAGATCTTGTGAGATCTGTTGTGTCTCACGAGATCTGCCTAAAACTGTATCCAGCTGACTGGCCTGGATCAGTATAGAGTTGAATGGTTAACCAAAGGGAACTGTTCAGTCCAATAGTAGAAAAGTGGCTTTTCTGTCAAACTCTGTCCACATTATTTTTGTTTAAAAATGGCTTTATTGTTTTAAAATGCTCTGTTCAAACAATTTTTTAAGCCTTTTCTAATGGTTTACACTTAAACATCTGTAATGCTTCAATCACCTTGCTAAATGTGCATATAAAAACCTGCCATAAAAGCTCACTGAAATGATACAGAGAATCTAGACATAATATCCTTTGAATATTCTAGTTGCACAGTGATTTTATTAGCAAAACATTGGTGCGTACAGGTCGCACTCAAAATTGTAATTACATGTTTTGTTCTTAGTGTAAATAAAGGGACAAAATGTAGAGAATAAGATGTGTTTTCAGATGTATCTAGATCGGGGGTCACCAACCCTGTTCCTGGAGATCTACCTACCTGCAGAGTTCAACTCCAACCCTGATCAAACATACCTGAATAAATTAATTAGGACCTGAAGCAGCACTTGATAATTACAGACAGGTGTGTTTGACCAGGGTTGCAACTGAAATCAGCAGGAAGTTCACTTTCTAGGAACAGGGTTATTGACCTCTGATCTAGATTAATGTGGATGTGTCCTCAAGAAGCAGCATATGCGCATAGATATGACACAAGATCTGAATGCATTTACTTGTCTCTTACAGGCCCATTAAACCTGGAGACATTTTGCCTCCAGAGAGTGGAAGGGAGGTAGCCAAAGAGCTTGGCATCCCATACTACGAGACCAGCGTTTTTGACCAGTTTGGTATCAAGGATATCTTTGATAATGCCATCCGAGCAGCTCTCATCTCCAGGCGCCACCTACAGTTCTGGAAGTCTCATCTGAGGCGAGTCCAAAAGCCACTACTGCAGGCACCATTTTTGCCACCCAAAGCTCCTCCGCCACTTATAAAGATCCCAGAGTGTCCAGCCAAAAACCGGGATGGCCCGAAGCAGCTTCTTGAGACCCCCCTGTGTGCTGATGTTATGTTTATCATTCAGGAGCATGTCCACTTGTTTGCCCACAGAATCTACCTGTCTACCTCATCCTCCAAATTCTTCGACCTCTTTCAGATGGACTTTTCAGATGAATCCCAGTGCTTGGTGGTTACTGAGCGTCACGGCCGGGATCAGCTAATGCGCACACTAAGCCTGGACACGGAAGAGGATGTCATGGTTCTCCCAAACCTTTCTCCTTGTTCTCTTCGAGCATCAAAGAGTGACGGTACCCTCAAAATTATGAGTTTCAGTGGGATGCACCGGCGCACCAGGCTTTCCCTGGCGTCTTGGAGCAAGGCTTTCTACAGCATTCACAAGGAGAACGTGATAAACCCGGTCACAGGTACGCCGGCTCTCATGACAATCGTGAAGATGGATCATTCCATCCACCATGGTCCGTTCAGTGCTGTCCTACGTTTCCTCTACACCGGCGAGCTGGATGAGAAGGAGAAGGACCTGATGAAGATTGCCCAGATTGCAGAGATCCTAGAAGTGTTTGATCTCCGGATGATGGTGGAGAACATCATGAACAACGAGGGCTTCATGAATCAAGAGATCACAAAAGCGTTCCACGTGAGAAAAGCCAACCGAATCAAAGAGTGTCTCGCCAAGAATAATTTCACAGGTACTGACAATCCCATATATTCAAGTGTGATTCAATATGATTATTACATCTGCCACAACATCTGAAATGTGATCATGCTAGTTTTTTGTATTGAGAACATTTCTTTGAAACTGTATATAATTACATACATGTACGTCTCATTTCCATTTGGCGGTACAATTCGGTACAGTAAGAAGTACCAAAATAGCGAACCATACCACTTTTTTGGGTCCCTTTTGTAAGAGTACCTAGCACAACAGTGCTGTACCAAAAGGGTGGAGCAAGGCTTGCTGCTAAACACTATTGGTTTACAAAGAATTGTCACTTGTGTGTTCCACAAGTTAGCCATTTTTAAATATACAACTAACTAATGTCATTGTAATAATAATAATGGTATGGCAGCAAAGTTCCTTCATTATTACGATGGATCTAGAGCAACGGTCTCAAACTCAATTCCTGGAGGGCCACAGCTCTGCACAGTTTAGCTTTAACCACCTCCAACTCACACCTGCTTAATATCAGCCTAGAAAATAGCAACTTTTAATTTTTCATCAGTCTTAGTACATGATTTAATTACAGAAGAGTCAAGCTTTACAATAAAGCTATCGAAATTCTTTGGTCATTTTTGAGTGAGATGCTAAAAAGTGCTCCCGCCAGACTTGGCTGATTAGATTATAAAAAAAGGGCAAAACTCAATTGTTTAACCCTAGGAGAGTTGTAAAATGAGCCTATTTTCAAAAAAAAATTCCTTTACATCTCTGCATAGTTCAGCTGTGTGGCTGACTATTGTATGGAAATCACAAACAAATACCAATACATGGAGGAAAATCAATCTTTTTTATGTGTAGTGTAGTATACAAAACTTCAACAAAAAGGCAAAATCCAGAGATATTGAAAAGATGTTTCCAGCACAAGTCGCTTTGACTAAAGATGTCTGTCAAATACTTTCATGTAAATGTAATTACAGTCACAGTATAGTTAGTATAGACTATAAATTAACAATATAAAGTAGCTTACTTCATTCAAGCTGCTTGTTGTTTTATTAGAAGCAATAACTGAACTGCATAAATACTGATACTACTTTTGGTAGTAGTTTAATTCCCAACACTCCATGTTGATGTGATAGTCCATGAATTTTAGTGGTACAAGATAAAACAGAAGAGCTCCTCATGGTGTATTTTGGACTCTTTGCAGATGTGGTGTTCAGGTTGGACGATGGCACCATTAACGCCCACAAACCACTGCTGATCTCTAGCTGTGACTGGATGGCTGCCTTATTTGGGGGCTCTTTCATGGAGAGTGCAAACGACGAGGTGAGTGCGAAAAACAGTGTTTAATGAGCTCCAGTTAGGGCGCTGACAAGTTTACAGAACATCTTCATTTCGTCCTTAAGCATTAATAAGTCTGCCAGTTCTCTAGCAGATGGTACAAGGTCACACACCGCTCAGACATTTGCATGTGCTTACATACTCATATAGACATGCGCTGACACTTTTTTACAGATGCCGGCTTGCCAACAATTGCATCAAATTCTTGAATAACTAAAATAGTCTGGTTGTGGTGTCTGCAAGTGACGGATTGAAAAAATATTTCTGCAGTGATGAATTGTCTGTCAGCGATGTCTTGACCTTTGGAGTGCGTGATGCTTGTCTTGCAAGACATTTGATTCGCAAAACAACAGAGAGTCATTTGTTTTGTATTCTGCTTCGCTTTGATTTTCAGATGCTTCATTTAGAAATGAAATTTGCTGTTAATTTAATCTACACTACCTGACAAAAGTCTTGTCGTCGATCTCAGTTATAAGAGCAACAAATAATAACTTGACTTCTAGTTGATCATTTGGAAAAGTGACAGACGGTAGATTTTTTCGATGAATCATCTGTTGAACTGCATCCCAATCATCACAAATACTGCAGAAGACCTATTGGAACCTGCATGGACCCAAGATTCTCACAGAAATCAGTCAAGTCAAGGAAAAATCATGGTTTGGAGTTACATTCAGTATGGAGGCATGCGAGAGATCTGCAGAGTGGATGGCAACATCAACAGCCTGAGGTATCAAGACATTTGTTCTGCCTATTACATTACAAACCACAGGAGAGGGCAAATTCTTCAGCAGGATAGCGCTCCTTCTCATACTTCCACATCAAAGTTCCTGAAAGCAAAGAAGATCAAGGTGCTCCAAGATTGGCCAGCCCAGTCACCAGACATGAACATTATTGAGCATAAGATAAGATGAAGGAGGAGGCATTGAAGATGAATCCAAAGAATCTTGATGAACTCTGGGAGTCTTGCAAGAACACTTTCTTTGCCATTCCAGATGACTTTATTAATAAGTTATTTGAGTCATTGCAGAGATGTATGGATGCAGTCCTCCAAGCTCATGGGAGTCATACACAATATTAATTCGTTTTCCACTGCACCATGACTTTATATTCTATACTGTACATTATTTCTTCATTATTAAGTGACAAGGCTTTTGTCTAAGCAAAGTCAGACCTTACTGTCCTAATTAAATAATTAAAAATCAAGGCATAATCATATTTTATTTTGGTAAAATAAGCGTAATCTAGAGGCCTTTGCCTTTCATATAAACCACTTCTGATACCAAATGATCAACTAGAAGTCAAGTTATTATATGTTGTTCCTAAAACTTGGATAGGCAACAAGACTTTTGTCAGGTAGTGTAGACGTATGGTTGACATTTGTTCTTTTGTAATACATTAAAGAAGATTTTTTTTAGCTTGAACCCATGGTGATTCGTACAATGCAAGTCAACAGCTATTGGCACTTTCAGAGTCTAAAAACATATATAGGCAAAACAAAATGAATATCCATTAAGACTCATGACATGCTAGATAGTCTATGTTCAATCTGTGTTCATCATGGAGGATGCAACCTATGAAAAAAGCTTTTAAAAATAATAATAATATTACATTTCTGTTCGTTCTAAATTGGGAAGATTTTTCACATTCCAATGTTTGAAATAAATCATGTTCAGACTGACACCGTGTTCATATCTCAATTTCTAGGTGTACAAGCAATTTTGACTTCATTCATTCATTTTTCTTCGGCTTAGTCTCTGATTTATCAGAGGTCGCCGCAGCAGAATGGACCGCCAACTATTCCAGCATATGTTTTACACAGCGGATGCACTTCCAGCTGCAACCCAGTACTGGGAAACACCAATACACACTCACTTTCACACATGCACTCATACACTACGGCCAATTTAGTTCATCCAATTCACCTATAGCGCATGTCTTTGGGCTTTGAGCACCCGGAGGAAACGCACACGAACACGGGGAGAACATGCAAACTCCACACAGAAATGCCAACTGGTCCAGCCGGGACTCGAACCAACGACCTTCTTGCTGTGAGGCAACAGTGCTAACCACTGAGCCACCATGCCGCCTCAATTTTGACTTTAATCTCTCAATTTAATTCAGTTTATATTTCTCAATTTGTAACTTTATGGGTTTTTTTCAAAATTGCAATTATTTGGACCTTTTTTAATTTAGATTTTTTTCATTGTGATTATATATCTATTCAGTAGTTATAAATTTAGATTTATTTGTTTTTGGTAACATTTTACTTGAAGGGGTGTTCATAAGACCTTTAAAATCATGATATGACATGTCATGTGAATGAGATTTTATGCATGCTTATGACTACTGTCATTAAGTGTCATTTTCTCAGTTATGACATTTTAAATGCAAACATTGTTTCTTATGACAACTTTACATAAACAAATACATCACAACCTGTTTTTGTCTTTGACATGACAACTTGACATTACCAAGACAACAAAACTTGTCATAAATCATAATATGAAACTTGTCATAAACATGATTGTCATGAAGCCATTATAAATATGTCATGAATTTTATAACCGCATCAGTAATATTTGTTTGACCTCAACTACAAAGCTGAATTTGTCATTAAACAGAGTAATGACATTTTTAATTAAACATTTTAATGACAAACACAGCTTGTTCCACTGAAAACATGATCAGTAAAATATTCATGACACAATTATAATGCCTCATGACAATCATGTTTATGACAGATTTATGGCAAGGTTTGTTGTCTTGGTAATGTCAAGTTTACGTGACAGACAAAAACAGGTTGTGATGTATTTGTTTATGTCAAGTTGTCAATGTCATCTTTGCATTTAAAATGACATAACTGAGCAAATGACACTACATAACAGTTGTCAAAAGCATGCATAAAATCTCATGAGTCATGTCATGATTATAAATGTTTCATGACCCCTTCAAGTAAAGTGTTACCATTTTTTTTTACAATTCTGTGTTTATATCTTACAATTCTGACATTTTTTTCAGCTGAATGATGAATAAATTTCTAGCACATTTTCATTTTTTATAATCCTTTTAATTTCACTTCTAAAATCCTTTTAATTTCATTATAAAAACTATTATTTCAGTATTTCACTGCAGTATTTCCAGTTTGTAAATAAATTAATTCTCTCTATACTGAGCTTATAGCGTTCATTCAAATTTTGATGCACATTTATATTGTTATTTGTACAGGGTATCCGCAGGGTCTTAAAAAGTCTTAAATTCACTGAAATATTGTGTTGTAGGTCTCAAATCATTTTAAACAGGTCTTAATTTTCCTACGTCCATGTAAAGCTACCCAATCGGACCAACACCCATCCAATCACTAACATTCCATCTCAATAAAGGTTTTAACAAAAGTTTATTTATTAACTCTATTTGCCAACTCGATTTCTATTTCTATTTATAAACATATGGTTAAATTATCTTCCCTACAATAACATTTGTTTTTAATGTTTTTTTAATGTTTTAACTGGGCCATTAGAAAAAATCTAATCTAAAAATTTCATTCATAATGGTCTTAAAAAGTCTTAAATTTGACTTGATGAAACCTGTAGAAACCCTGTTATAGTATAATTAAAAACAAATATTTAAATATTTATCATATATTAAAATAAATATTTAAAATAAATACAATTTTAAATACCTTTTAAATAAAATGAAAAATAAATATTATGTTGTTAAATATTAACAAATATTTATTTAAATATTTTGTTATACTTTGTTAAAATAATATCCTCATAATATACTGCAAAAGGAATCATGTACTGTTCTATTTATAACCATTTATTCATAATTAATGATCTAAGATGCACCGTTGATACAGATACTTCCTCTCCTTTGAGGCGAACATGCATTTTGTTTTTTTCCAAGCCTGTCGCGTGCACACTTAATCCTGTTTCCACCTTCTAAACAGACGCTTTCATCTGTGGCAATGTTCATTAATTTCCTTCTTACCAGGTGGAAATAAAGCGAACCCGGTTTCCTCCCTAAGGAGGAAGAGCAGACGTCATTCAGAGACAGTGATCTGTTTTCCTCCGTGCTAATCTTTGCACAAGGGACTCAATACATGTTGACCAGCCTTTTTTATTTGACTTGGTGCTCTGACATTTCATGCCAGTGTAACAATTGGGACAGCTGTATTTTAGGCAGCGTCCTACTTTTAGGCTTAAGTCTACAGCGTTTGCTCAAATCTGAGAGAGTGTGTGTCTCTTTTTGCTTTGCCGCTCTCTCTTTTGGAGTGGTTATTCTACCCCGGCTCAACTCACAGCAGTCTACTGTGTTTGCCCTTGAACGGTATTATGTAATGGGTTACGTAGCAGCATCTATCTGCGTGTTCTGCCCAAATGTGCTTAGTAATGCTGGACTGCTGGTGAGTTTGGTAGATTAGAGACTGAAATGTCCCGTCTCCAGAGCTCAGCTGACCAGAGACTGCAATATTTAACTGTTCATCTTATAAACCAAAATAAAATAAATAATGTGACAAAAGACATATTCAATTATAAGTTTATTATTAGTTTGACTGTTCATCTTATAATTTAATATGTCTATTTTTTGCATTATTTATTTTATTTTGGTTTATAAGTTTATGCTTAGTTTGTAATGAAATCCTAAATCGGTAACACTTTATTTCAAGTCACAATCCATGCTATTAACAAACCATTAACTAAGACAAGGTCATTGTGAAACCTAAATATGCTTTGTCTGGTAACAGCATCTAAATAAACTAGTTTTATTTGCCATAAATTAGTTCAGATTGAGCAGAAATAATTATTGTTGCAGTTTCACTCTTAATAGTAGCAGTAATAATAATAATAATAATAAAAATAATAATAATATAATTTACAGAAATGCATAAAATAATTGCTTAATGTGTCTAAATTGACTTCTATTATTGAGGTCTGACTAAATCTTCATGGCCACAATTTGCTGTGAATAGAAATAAATAATTGAGGTAACAACTGCAGGATTTTGAAGACACCTAAACATCCAACTGTCTTCTTTCATATCAGATGTCAGATTTTTCAACCACTCCAAATAATCATATTGAAATGCCCCACACAATTGAATCAATTCCTGATGTACAAAATCAAATCTCGTTCTACATTTCTTCACCCATTTCCTATTTCACTCAGAACCGTGTAGCATTTCAGAAGTAAATGGGTTGTAAACGCTATTTCACGCTGACTTTAGCGGCACCAAATGAAATTGAACCCCCCCCCCAAAAAAACGGATTGTTTCCAAAATAAAGACATGCCTGCATATGTGTTGCCAGGTCTCATTTCCCAACACCAGCAGAGTGTGTATGCAGGCAGTGCTGGAGTATCTCTACACCAATCAGCTGTCGCCCATGGCAGACCTGGACCCAATGGAGCTGATCGCCCTGGCCAACAGACTGTGCCTTCCACGGCTCATCGCCCTCACAGGTGAGTCCTGTGCCAACACACACCCACTACAATGCCAGTAGATCACTCTGTAAAACCCAATGGTAAAATTAAATTAAATTAAACTAATTTAAATTAAATTAGGGCAACATGGTGGCTCAGTGGTTAGCACTGTCGCCTCACAGCATGAAGGTTGCTGGTTCGAGTCCTGGCTGGGTCATTTGGCATTTCTGTGTGGAGTTTGCATGTTCTCCCCGTGTTCGCGTGGGTTTCCTCCGGGTGCTCCAGTTTCCCCCACAGTCCAAAGACATGCGCTATAGGTGAATTGAGTAGACTAAATTGTTCGTAGTGTATGTGTGTGAATGAGTGTGTATGGAAGTTTCCCAGTACTGGGTTGCAGCTGGAAGGGCATCCGCTGTGTAAAACATGTGGTGGATAAGTTGGCGGTTCGTTCCGCTGTGGCGACTTCTGATGAATAAAGGGACTAAGCTGAAGGAAAATGAATGAATTAAATTAAATTAAAATTTCATTGAAAATGTAATTTAAATTAATTTTATAAATATATTTTACTCAACACAACACAACCCTATACAATGTCAGTAGATCCCTCTGTAAAACCCAACAGTGAAATTAAATTAAATTAAATTAGAAAATTTTAATTAAATTTTCTAAATGTTCAGAAATTCAGAAAAAAAGTTTATAGGCTTTCTTACAATTCAGACTTTCTCATAGTTCTGTTTATATCCCACAATTCAGTTTTTCTTCTCAGAATTGTGTGTTTGTATCTCAAAGTTCTCAAAGTGAATTGTTTAATTGATTTTTTTTTATTTTAACTATATTTCTCTCAGTTCTGAGTTTAATGATACTTTTGAGGGATATCATATCACACTTTCCACAAAAGACTTTATGGAACACTGGTGATAATAACAAAAAATGTTTCTGGTGCAGCAAATCATTATATTAGAATAATTTCTAAAGGATCATGTGACAATGAAAATTAAAGAAATAAAAAATTCAGCTTTATATCACAAAAATAAATACGATTTTATAATTCATTCGATAAGAAAACAATTATTTTTAAATTGTATTATTATTTCACATTTTTACTGTATTTTTAATTACATTAATGCAGCCCTGGTAAGCAGAATAGGTGTTTTGAAAGGTAAATTACCATGGTGTCTGTAGGGGATTGCAACATCCTACAACACACACTCAAAGCACACTGATTGATTGACTGATGTTTTATTAATTTTATCTTTTGAACTTTTATTTTAAGTAATATTACATATGAATGTTTAGAGCTCTATTTTGTATATGCATCTAAAACATTATAAATAATCTTTATGTAATGGGCTTTTTTTTCATTTTCTCTAAGAATTGTGAATTTATATCTTGTGATTTCAGAGTTTTGTTCAGAAAAATGTTTGTAGGCTTTCTTACAATTCGAACTTTCTCACAGTTCTGTGTACATCTTGCAGTTCCGAGTTTTTTCTCAGTATTGTGTGTTTGTATCTCATTTCAAGTTCATTTTTTAATTTTAAATTTATTTCTCTCAGTTCTGAGTTTATGGTACTTTTGAATAGCACCATATCACACTTTCCACAAAAAATATATATATATATAATTAAGCAGCCCAACACTTTTCAACACTGATGATAATAACAATAAATGTTTCTTAATCAGCAAATCATCATATTAGAAAGAGTTCTAAAGGATCATGTGACACTGAAGATTGGAGAAATAAAAAAATTCTGCTTTAAATCACAAAAAAAAATTCTTAATTTGATAAGAAAACAAGTATTTTTAAATTGTCATTTTACTTCAGATTTTTACTGTATTTTTGATTAAATAAATGCAGCCTTGGCAGGCAGAATAGGTGTTCTAAAAGGTAAATTACTACAGTGTCTGTAGGGAATTGCAACATCCTACAACACACACACTCAAAGCACACAAACACAACACACACGCTCCTCCTCAAGCACAAGGCAGAGCCGCTCGGCCACCTCAGGCTCAAAGCAAACAGGCCTTTTAGCCATTTCGCTCAGTGTTGCTAAGCAACGAGCGATGTCAAGGTGCCAAATTAAAGAGGACGTCTCCGCAGAGCTTTGTGTGGCATACACTACAATCTGTCCGGCAGACGTCATCTAATGACGCGGCGGTGACAGGCTGAAATTTATCTGTGACTCCAGATGCAGCTATTTACCTCAGCTTTTGCGTAGCCTGCACCGCCCCAGAGGGAAAACATTTTCTCTCCTTTTTTTTTTTTTTTTTTTTTTTTTTTGTTGTGCGTCAGATTATTTACTGTCTGCGAGAGTAGCAAAGCATAGGATGAAATATTATTCTGGGTAAATATGCTGCTGTGGTGTTTTGTGTGGAAACATATTTCTGAGCATCGCATGAAATATTGTTCTTTTTAAACAATGCTTTTTATGTCAGGCATATTTGTTCCTGCCAAGGAATATATATATATATATATATATATATATATATATATATATATATATATATATATATATATATATATATATATATTTTTTTATGGTTAATGTAGCTTTATATCACAATTCAGATTAATATCACACAGCTGTTGTTGTTGTTTTTGCTTTGTTTTGTTTTCAGAATATTTTTGGAATTACAAATATAATTTGGAATTGTAATTTTTCTCTGAATTGTGCATTTATATCTCGCAATCTGCAGTTTAGTTTAAACTTCTTTCTTAGAATTGTGTCTATTTCTTGCAATTGCAAGTTTAAAAGCTTCCACACTTTCTTTCATGCAATTTTGAGTTTGAAAGTAATTTATAAAAAAGATATAAATTCAAAATGCAAGACATAAATCTTTTTCCCACAAATATTCTTCAATTGTTGCTTATTTTTTATATTCAGAGTTTTTTCCCCCTCAAAATTGTGACTTTTCCATGCAACCGCAAGTTTATAAACTCTTGCAATTGTGTTTATTTTTTTATTTTTATTATTATTATTTTTATTTTAAATATATGAACTCAAAGTTGGGCGGCGCGGTGGCACAGTGGGTAGCGCTGTCGCCTCACAGCAAGAAGGTCGCTGGTTCGAGCCTTGGCTGGGTCAGTTGGCATTTCTGTGTGGAGTTTGCATGTTCTCCCGTGTTCGCGTGGGATTCCTCCGGGTGCTCCGGTTTCCCCCACAGTCCAAACACATGCGCTATAGGTGAATTGGGTAAGCTAAATTGTCCATAGTGTATGTGTGTGAATGGGTGTTTCCCAGTGATGGGTTGCAGCTGGAAGGGCATCCACTGCGTAAAACATATGCTGGATAAGTTGGCGGTTCAATCCGCTGTGGCGACCCCAGATTAATGAAGGGACTAAGCCAAAAAGAAAATGAATGAATGAATGAACTCAAAGTTCTGACTTTATTTCTCCAAATTGGGATTTTTTTTTCTCAATTGTGCACTTCTAGGCTTTCTCGCAATTCTAAGTGTATATTTCACAGTTCTAACTTTTCCCAAGAATTATAAAATAAAATTTCACAATTTTAAGTTTATAAATAAAAAATCGTGAGACAAAATCATGTCTAATAGTTCATCTAAATTCTTTCTTAAAAATGTGAAATATTACAATTTAAAAATAATTGTTTTCTTATCGAATGAAGTACAAAATCATATTTATTTCTGTGATTTTCTGTGATCTTTACATTTCTCCAATCTTGAGTGTCACATGATTTTTTAGAAATTAGTCTAATATATGACAATTGAAGAAATTTTATACTTCATTCGATAAGAAAACAATTATTTTTAAATTTGAATATTATTTCACATTTTTTAAATCATACACTGCAAAAAATGTATGGCAAAAAGACAACAAAAATATTTATATTTTTTATGTATTTAGTTATTCCGGCTTCAGATATTTTTTAAAGTTATACAAGCTTAACGTAATATTTTTTAGTCAGTTTGATTAATGTAAGTTGAGATGACAAAGTTAATTTTATTAACTTAACCTATATTCAACTAAATGATTTAAGACAGAAATTTTTTATAGTGTAACAAAGCAAATATTGCGATGAATTATGAGATTTTAAAGTGCGATTGCAAGAAATAAACTTGCAAATCTAAGAAAGAAAAGCTCATTTAATTGTGCCTTCTGTTTAACAGATGTTTTCTCTCCTCAGAGCAATACGCCGTCAGCGAGTTACTAAAAGCATCTAAAGATGGACAGGACATTGATGGAGAGGTACTTACCTATCTGGAGCTTGCTCAGGTATGTCTATACTTCATTATTAAAACAGATCATTAATAGTGGATCAAAGTATATATCAGTGCTGTGATGATCTTAATTAATCACCATAACATTAAAACTTATAATCTTAAGTATATACACATAAGAATATGCATATAGGAATATATTTTTAAATGATCGATTCGATTGATTTAAATGTTGTTTTTGTCATTAGTAATATAAAATGTTATATAATTATAAAATATATTATTAAATATATTATTCATTCATTCATTCATTTTCTTTTCGGCTTAGTCCCTTTATTAATCTGGGGTCGCCACAGCGGAATGAACCGCCAACTTTTCCAGCATATGTTTTACGCAGCGGATGCCCTTCCAGCCGCAACCCATCACTGGGAAACATCCATACACACTCATTCACACACATACACTACGGACAATTTAGCTTACCCTATTCACCTATACCGCATGTCTTTGGACCTGTGGGGGAAACCGGAGCACCCGGAGGAAACCCACGCGAACACGGGGAGAACATGCAAACTCCACACAGAAATGCCAACTGACCCAGCCGAGGCTCGAACCAGCGACCTTCTTGCTGTGAGGCGATTGTGCTACCCACTGCGCCACCGCGTCGCCATTAAATATATTAGTGATGCTAAATATAAGTTTAAAGTGGAGTAATCAACTCACTATTAAAAATGCAATTACAAATACAAGTAATTTGCAGTTGGATTTATTTATTTGCTAGCCTCAGGAAATACAAAAAAAGTTCAAACTTAAATATTTTTAACACCTTCCACATTAATCAGAAATGTATCTTAATATTGGTTATTTTGCCCCGCCATAGTAAATATTAAGATATAAATGTAAACATTTTTAACACATATAAATAAAGGCATTTACAGTAAATGCAACATTACTAGCAAATACTATAATTTACTGTAACAGTACCAGGCTCAGTGATATTACTGTACTTTAGCAGCATTCAAAATCAATAAAATCAGACTTAAATGTACAGATAAAGAATACAACAGATATTAAACAGCAGAAATATTACATCTGTATATACAGTTGAATCAGAATTATTAGCCCCCCTGAATATTTTTTCCCCAATTTCTGTTTAATGGAAAGAAGATTTTTTTCAAAACATTTATAAACATAATAGTTTTAATAACTATTTCTAATAATGACAGCACATAATATTTGACGAGATATTTTTCATGATACTAGTATTCAGCTTAAAGTGCTAATAATATTGACCTTAAAATGTTTATAAAAATTTTTTATTTTTAATTAATAAAAATATTATAGGAAATACTGTGAAAAATTCCTTGCTCTGTTAAACATCATTTGGGAAATATATGAAAAAGAAAGAATAAAATTCACAGGAGGGCTAATCATTTTGACTTCAACTGTATATCTGGTATTCTTTATAACTGTAATTTATATAATATATAAGTCCAAATCTACATGTATATATTGCAGTTAAGAATCCCTTAAAGCAATCATGAGTGTTGTTAGAGGTCATCATATATCATTTTCCTACTGTAAATGTGGTAATAGCTGCAGGATTTTGTACCAAAATATATTATTGGAGATTGCAAGATGACAGCCTTTGTTTACAGTGATCATATTCCAGTATTTAGACTAAACACTAGTGTGTCTGTTTATCATGTAAACAATGTCAACGTCCTGTTTTTCTTTTTTCATTCTGTTGTTTTGATGACAGTTCCATAATGCTAATCAACTCGCTGCCTGGTGTTTACACCACATCTGCACCCATTACAACAGGATATGTGCCAATTATCGCAAAGAGATCAAGTCCAAATCACCAGGTAAGAGCATTTCCTCAACAACTGACATGCAAATCGTGTAGGATTTAAAGCACCTGTAGTAACATGAACTCCATTTTATTACATAGAAGTAAATATGAGACCTTTTCTCATATATAAGAAGTTTTCTTAAAGGAACAGTTAACCCAAATAGGAAAATTATCCCATAATTTACTCTTCCTCAAGCAATTCTAGCTGTATATGAATTTCTATTTTTGTACAAACAAATTTGGTTACAAAATTTGCTTCTGAAGGCATTCATTAACACACTGGAGTGAAAATATGGATAATTTTATGTTGGATGCACTTATTATGGGAATATAAAAAAAATTTTCATGGGTGAACAATTTTTTTTAAATAGATGGTTCAACAAAAATGTTTTTTAAATCTTCATGCTTCATGCTTTTCCTGAATAACAGAAAAGAAGACATTTTGAAAAATGTTTACACTGCTCTTTTTGTACAGAACAACTTTTTGGGGGGGTGGTTGATAGTATTTTATTATTTTATATATATATATATATATATATATATATATATATATATATATATATATATATATAACATTTTTAAGAAAAAAAAGGACAACATATATACAGTTTTTGTGTTTTTTTTGTGTTCCCATGAATAGCTGCTAAATTCAAATCTGCTTTTCCTATTGCAGAGCCATAGAAAGACATGCTCACCGCTTGGCATAAATCACAATTTATCAGTGTTTTCAAACAAATATATTTTTATTTAGGTTTCAGACATTTAAAGACACTAACATGTAGTAGAAAAAACATAATTTATGGTTTGTTATATACACACTGATATCTATGGTGATAATAATAATAATCGTTGCATAATAATAATAACAACTTTTAAATATATTTAGACAATATGCTTTATTCACATCAGATGCACACTGTTCAGGTTACTAAAACGTTTACTCTATTATTCTCTCAGTTTAACAGCCACTTACCTTCATGTATTTTGGGACGATGAATTAACATGTTGTAAATCCAGCAGCTTTAATCTCTCCCTGCAGTGCAGACTAACTACTGTAACTAACTACTAGATTTGCCGGCAGCTAGCTCTCTGCAACTCTCACATGGCTGCCCACTGAAGCTAAGCAGGGCTGCTCCCAGTCAGTACCTGGATAGGAAAAGCTAGGTTGATGCCAGAAGTGGTGTTAGTGAGACCAGCAGGGGGCGCTCCAACTGCGGTCTGTGTGGGTCCTAACGCCCCAGTATGTAGATGGGAACTCTATACTTTTCAGTGAGCGCCGTCTTTCAGATGAGACATCAAACCGAGCTGCTGACTCTCTGTGGTCATTAAAAATCCCAGGATGTCCTTCGAAAAAGAGTAGGGGTTTAACCCCGGCATCCTGGCCAAATTTGCTCACTGGCCTCTGTCCATCATGGCCGCCTAACCATCCCCATATCCTAATTGGCTTCATCACTCTGTCTCCTCTCCACCAATCAGCTAGTGTGTGGTGTGCGGTCTGGTGCAATATGGCTGCCGTCGCGTCATCCAGGTGGATGCTGCACACGTGGTGGATGAGGAGATTCCCGCCTAAAATGTGTAAAGCGCTTTGAATGTCTAGAAAAGCGATATATAGAAACGTAAGGAAAAGGAACTCACTCATCATAGATCATATTTTATAGATCATAGCATGCATAATACAGCATTCTTAGTCATTTTTGCAGATTTGTGTGAAGAAGGGTTGTTTTGACATCTGTAAGCAAGATTTTCCAAAAAAATTAAAAGGTCCTTGCATTGTAAACATAGTCTAAAACACAGCTATTAACTATCGATTAAATATGATTTTTTTTTACATTGATGTTATAGCAAATAGTTGTTTTCCTATTTTAGAGACAGCATACAGATACAAAAATAGCAGTACAGTTTTCATTTTTAAGTGAAGTATTCTTTGAAGTGGACACAATTTGTTTCACATATTGATTGCTTTAAAAAATCCTGTGCTTTAAAAAATGTACACTGTAAAACAATCTTACAGCCTAATTTGTTTTAGTTGAATCAAATAACCTTTTCTAGTCATCTCAACTTAAATCAATAAAACTGACTAAAAATATTAAGTTAAACTTTGTATAACTAAAGAACATGTGTTGAAACCTGATTATCTCATTAAAATGAGTTCAAGTAACATAAAAACATTTGTTGTCATGGCTGTTTGTCATATAATTTTTACAGTGTACTCAAAAAAATCAGTTATTACAGTGTATGCCTTACCACATATCACTCACTCCTGCTGTCTTTCCACTCTTCTGTTGTAATTTGAGCAGAAAACCAGGAATATTTCGAGAAGCACCGCTGGCCTCCGGTCTGGTATCTGAAAGAGGAAGATCACTATCAGCGGGTGAAGAAGGAGAGAGAGAAAGAGGATGTGGTACTGAATAAACATTACTCGCGGCGGCGCTGGTGTTTCTGGAGCACGTCCCCTGCTGTCGCTTAAGTCTCCTTCTAAAAAGCTCTCGGTTTATTTTGAAAAGTTCTTATTTTTTTCCTTATGTCTTCTATTTTGCTAAGATGAAACAGGCCACGCTAAAAGAGCAATCAGTTTCGAAGCACAATCTCAGCATCCAATCAATGCTGGCCCACAAATCTTGCAAAGGTGATGTAAAAGCCTATACCTTATGATGTAATAATAATGGTTTTAATAATTGAGCTGCTGTTTGGGAGTTGTTTGTGATCTGACTGTGTTAGACGCATAAGAATCTTAAAATGCTAAGAAGATTAGGGAATCTGTTGAGTTTTTCTCTTTTTTTAACTTAGGTGCTATATACCGTATATTCGCATTAACACGTTTCAACTGTTCAATGATGTGGAAAGCGCTGATTCTGAGCACATGCATTGCATTTTTAAAAATTCACAATATCTGCTTTTGGGCAATTTTTGGGTCACTTTGGTTGGCCTGTGATTTGCACAACCTATGACCGAAAACTAAGAGCACTTGAGGTTAGATTGTAGTATAATGGATGTATGTTTGATCTATGTGATTGTAGGAGCTTAAAGCATTCAGACCAATGTATAAACATCACGATAGCTGGGTCATTCCTCTTAAAGGGAAAGTACACCTGAAAATTCTATCATTATTTACTCTATACATTATTCACTTGATCTAAACCTGTTTGACTTTCTTTCTTCTGTTGAACACAAAAGAAGATATTTTGAAGAAACCCAAGTAACCGTTGACTTTCATAGCATTTGTTTTTCCTACTATACATGTCAATGGTTACCTGTTTTCAGCATTCTTCAGAATATCTTCTTTTGTGTTCAACAGAAGAAAGAAACTCATAAAAGTTTGGAATCTCACTTGAGGGTAAGTAAATAGTCTGTAAATTTTCATTTTTGGGAGTGCTGTCCCTTTAAGGCCCCGATAAACTTTAAGTGAAATGTCATTTCGAAATAAAAACGCATTTGTTTGGAGTTTGTTTAAGAAATTAAACGCGCCTCAAAGTTCACCCAAAACTAAAAATTCTATCATTATTTACTCTATACATTATTCACGTGTTCCAAACCTGATTGACTTTCTACTGTTGAACACAAAAGATGATATTTTGAATAAAGCGTGTAACCATTGACTTTCAAAGCATTTGATTTTCCTACTATGGATATCAATGGTTACCCGTTTTCAGCGTTCTTCAAAATATCTTCTTTTTTGTTCAACAGAAGAAAGTTAAACAGGTTTGGAACCACTT